>JXCR01131184.1:13108-53292 GCA_002079205.1 Phalaenopsis hybrid cultivar | reverse complement strand
TATATTTCTATATATATATATATATATATATATATATATATATATATATATATATATATATATATATATATATATATATATATATATATATATATAATGCCTTTCCAAAGCTAGCGACGGGATTTCGATTCCGGCGGCTGACAGCTTCCAACGGGCAACTTCTTAACTAAAATTATGCCGACAGCTTCTAGCAACTTCATTGGGGATAAGCTTCTCTCTTCATATAATCAGGAAATATTATCTTCATACGTGGGTAATATTTTCAAGTCTCTCATGAGCCAGATTACCCTTCTTTCATTGGCATGCTTTACTAATTTCTGTCTTGGGTAAGTATGGTCAACTCTTTTGGAATTCCAGACCGTTTGTTCAAATACCTTTGAACATGAAGGTTTAGGAGGCCATTAAGGACTTTTTAACCTTAGGTGTGTTGGTGGGCTAGTTTCACCTGGGCTTTGTGCGCTGTAAAGTTGGTCTCGCACTGGGTCATGAACTTCATTTTTTCCCTTTCAAGTTTTATTTGCTATTTTACAAATTAAATCGGATTGTGTTGTGTTGCACGTGTTCTTTAATTTTCCCTATATTAATTAAATCTTTCTCCTTCAAAATATTTTTACTAAAATTTTAAAATCTCCAAAAATTAAATAAAGACTTACCTGGTCTACTGGTCAACCTCTGTTAATTTGTAGTGCTCCCACTAAGATTACGAGGTATTGGAAAAATAACTAACCCAGAGCTTTCTTTTTTTTTAAAGCTGTTGCAATGACATTCCCATTGCTCACTTTCGTGTCCAACCTACTGATGAGCCGCAGTGCCCGCAATGTCACCCCAACCATCAAGTTTGGAGCAGCATTTGATGAACTTTAGGTCATACTCAGGAAAGCCTCGTTCATTGTGATGAAATTTATCGCTCAAGAGGTTCAGGAACCATCTATTGAGTTTAACCTAAATTGCCCTCAGGATTTCCCTTCTTATATGAAATTCAGGACTACTGCCACCATGGCACCTACTAAGCCTACTTTTTCATGTTTCTGATAAGGGAAAAGAAGTTATGATTGTCAAAGACCTGACTGAAGGATTGGTTGTCCTGCCGTCAGTATTTGAAATCGAATCAAGTTTGAGGACCACACCGTTAACCCAAAAAAAAAGGAGAAACCGCAAACGGAAGGTCCGAGGGCTACTAAAGCTCAAATTTTTAAGTACCTATTGATGACGGTGTCCATTAGGAGGACTCGGAATTACTAGAGACCTTTCCACTTCTTCTACGGAGTAGGTTCCATCCCTTAATGGATACTAATGGGTATGATAGTATCCAAAAGATTGTCACTACATTACCATCACCTCATGGACATGGTAGGGAGAGGAAGAGGCTTGCTCCTATTACCCAAGTCAGTAAAGTTTTCCAGAGACTAGCTGCCAAAGAAGGTTATTCAGTTGGTGAGTTACTCAAAAGAGTGGGATGTGTAGTATCTCCTCACATGAAGAAAGAAATTCTAAGAGATGTCAGATCTACCAGACGACCTCAGAAATCAACTGAAGGCTTGCCTCCTTGCATTCCCGTCAGGTTCTGTTTGGGAGGCATAGTTGATACTGCCACCGTCACTATAGATTCTTTCATCATTAGACCTGTAAGTTATCGATCGATTAAGTCACGTCTAGGTCCGATAGTTCTACCTATTACCAACCATAAAGATGTTCCTAAAGTTCTGAAGGAAAGGGTAAAGTGGTTGTCTTGTACTGTATCTGGTCTTTGTCATGGGGAGCATACATCTCTTTTACATGAAGATGTTTCTATTGAGACACCCCGTTTCAAGACATCACCAGCAAACAAAAAGGTGTAGGTACCCAAGGTCATGGTATCGATACTATTCAGTGAGCCCGTAAGGCAGGATCATGGAATGAAGCAAGATTCTAAAGAATATGACATTGTCGCAGTAATTGCTAGCGAGATAGATGAGCAAGTAGAGGATGTCCAATAAAGTCCTCCAAATCTCAAGGTTCTACAAGAATCAATAATTAAGGAAAAGGTCGAAAAGTTTAGCATCGAGATTTCTAAGTTGGCCCGAGAACATCGAGTTTCCATTGATAATGATAAAGACTTTGAATTCAACGATTACCTCGAGGAAGATTTTACGGGTATCCATGTAATAAAGACTAGAGCCGCTGCATCTACGTGTGATGCTCAACCTCTTGTCAAAGAGAATGCCATAGATGAGCTGCGTAGGGTTGTTTTAGTAAGGGATGAGTAAATCAGCAAAATGGAGAAAATAATGGAAGTGATGGCTGCTGCCATGACCACCATGGCCACAGCTTAAGGACTGTCTCAACCCCAATAGTTTGCCTCCCCAGAATTCAACCAACCAGAGATCATGCATATCATAGATGAAAAGAGGGAAGTTGCCTCAGTGAATAGAGATGAGCAACAAAGGAAGGATTCTCCATCAAGTGCCACATCGGAAAAATAATTTAAGCAAATGGTCAAGCAATTTTGAGAGGCCTTAACCCAATCTAAGGGTAGACCTTACCCATAGTAGTTTGATGTTGTACCCTACCCTAATGGTTTTGTGTCGCCAAACTTTAAGATTTTATATGGGACCGAAAATCCCATGCAACATATAGCACATTTTTCAGCCAGTTGTGAAAACACAGGAGGAAACAAAGCTTTACTTTTTCGATAGTTTGTCAGCAGCTTGTCGGGGAACGCTTTTTATTGGTATGCCAAACTACACAACAGATCAGTCAAAATGTTCATCGAGCTAAAACAATTGTTCGTAAAGAGATACGCTAGAGCACAACATCATGTGTATATTGGATATCTAGTAGTAGAGAAGCAAAAGCCCAATAAGATTTTAGTGGACTACATTTTGAGGTAGAGAAACCTTAGCATGAAATGTGAACCTCACCTACAAGAACATCATGCGATTGAGATCATACTCAAGAGCATCCATGGGCTAGTAGCTTTCATGCTCAAGGGACTCACCATTAAATCTTTTGAGATGCTACTCAGCAAGGCTAGCAATCTACAAGAAGAAGTCAAACATAAGGATTCTGAAGAGAAAACAAGGAAATTCAGGATGACCAGGACATTTGAAAAGAAGTCTGGAACAGTGACAACGATGGATAAAGGAAAGCAGCCAATGAAAATACATGTAGAAAATTCCCATTAGAATTCCCAATTGTCATCGCGGCATGTCCGACAACAAACACAATAGTATGGTCAGTCTAGGTAACAACCGCCTCAGGGGGGATCATACCAACATAAAATAGAAAAGGTACATCCTTGATGGATGAAGGAAAACTGTTTAATCCTTCAAAGATGAAGCAGTACCCAAAATGTTCATATGTCTGATGAAGAAGCTTGAGTTCAGATTACCAGAGCTAAAGAAACCTAAAGAGGTTGACAAGAACATTGCATCAAGAGAGATTTAGAACTATTTTCAGTTCATGAAGTTGGCATTCATGAAGATGCCGCCTACTATGCATCCCTAAAGGAAACTATCTTGTCTCATGAAGTTGTAGCAAATAAAGTGGAAGATTTAGAAGAATAAAAAAGAGGAAGCAATTCATCTCCGCTTTAGCGATCTTCCACCACTCTTTTGCAATGAGTCAGTGGGGATTCTCTTAGTTCGCGCACTCAAGGTTGAGGCTAGGGTTGTGGACGAGGAAGAACCAACTTGATTGTTGAACGGACTAGGCCAACTATCAACGTTGATGAAAACGAAAGTTTTGAAGATGTAATAATGATGACAATACAGAAGAAATCATTTTACGAGATATCCTTAGATGATGTGGAGAAAAAGCGAATATGAGACAATGCATGATCGGATAAACCACTATGTGAACACCATGACCCTTTCTCTGATTCTCCCTCAAAAGTTTGAGAGTTTAGAGATCAAGGAGGTTCGTAGCTCTAGTTCAAAGCTGATCAAATTTTATCGTGCTTCTAGCTCTACTAATCTTGAAAATCAAGTAAATTTGGATGAGGATCCTAATGAATTAATGGAATTACTATTTGGTTACTTTTCTCCTTGTGCACATAAATGACCCTAATATTGAAATTATTAGTAATTTTGAGCATGTTGCTAAGGCTCCATCCAATAATGAAAATACACAGAAGCAACACCACTCTATAAATGAAGAAAACCCCAGCCATTTGCCATCTCTAGCTCAAACACTATCTAAGGAGATTAATGATAATGTTGATCCTTCTATTAATCTAAATGTTGAAGCATTTTCTGATAAAACCCCACTTCAATTAGTTGCTAATAGTAATGCTCTTTTTACATCTATTAATGTCAATATTGACAGGAACAATATGATTGAGAATAAAGGACAATTTCATGACACTGGTTTTCCCCCTCCATTATAAAATGATGTATCCAAAGACCCTCTTCAACGTGCCCAAACTTCCTTAGAGGGGAAATGGCAAATACAATAACTTGCAAAAAAAAGGGCCAAAAGGAAGAATGAACTCTCAAGTCTGAATGTTGGCAATATTATACAGGAAGATACCTACTACTTGGATGTGGAACAATTAGGCAACCATTCTAGATCTTCTAGAAGGACAGGCTTAAGACATAATATTTAACATTTTGGATTGGAATATTAGGGGAGTGGCGGACCATTCCTCCCTTAGTAGGCTCAAATATCTTTGTAGGTTCTACAAAATTTCTATTTCTGTCATTTTGGAGCCTCTTGTGCATGCTAACAAGGGTAAAATTGTACAGAATTTCAAAAGCTTTCAATCTTATTGCAATAAAAACAACAAGATTTGAGTTTTCTGGAAATGAAAAGTCTCGTTAACTATTATGGATGATAATGAGCAGTTTGTTCTCACCCATTTTTGGTTGGATCAGCTTCATGGTTGGGGAACATTTGTTTATGCTAGCTCTCATTTACCTTACAAATTCTTACTTTGGCAGAAACTCGAGATTTTGGGTGCTTCCATATATGAAATTTTTTTTTGAGGGGATTTCAATATGATCATGAAGCCTTCTGAGAAAAAAGATGGGGGAAGATGTGACCTAACCCTTCATAATCAATTTTCTAGTTTTATGACTAAAGCTGGGTTATTTGATTTGGGCTACTCTATCTCTCCATATACTAGTAGGACAGGTTTTCTCCAAAAATGTCTTGATGGGTTCCTTGCAAACTCGACATTTCTTAATTATTTCACCATCTTCAAAGTCGAACACCTGAGCTATGCCTCTTCTGATCATAATTCTATTGTCCTTACTCTTGATTTTATTGATAAACCTAGTTTCTCCAAATTTAAATTTCTTAACATTTGGGCTTCTCGTGAAACTTTCCTTAGCACTACTAAACAGGTTTGGAATTATGATTGAGCTCGCTCATCCTGGTATATCCTCTGGCATCTTCATAAAAAATTAGCTACACATCTTCAGAAATGCACCCACCAAAATTTTGGAAATGTGCATACTAAAGTTCTGGAAGCTCAAGAAGTTGTTGATCTTTTGGAATCTCAGGTAATTTTTTCATTTGAGATGGTGAATCTTACTGCTCAAGTGCACTTGACATTACCGGAAACCATAAATTTGTAGGAAGGTCTTCTGCAACAAAAAGCAAATGATCTCCATTTCATAGCGGGGAATAGAAATATAAATTAGTTCCATGCCTCCTTAAAACATAGGCGGAATATAAACTGCATCCTGAAAATTAAAAATGCTGAAGGCCAAACTTCAACAAATTTGGATGAGATTGATGAGAGTGCTGTACTTCATTTTACAGAGCTGCTTCAGCAAATTCCTATTACTGCTACTGTTGACACTCAGGCTTTTGAGGATGAGTTTGATTATATTAATAGACTATCTCTCGCCCATGTTCTTGATGAAGAAGAAATTCCTTCTGCTTTCAAATCCATAAGCTCCAACAAGTCTCCTAGTGCTAATGGATACTCTTCTACCTTTTAGGTTAAATGTTAAGATATCATTAAAAAAGAAATGGTTAAAGCTATTAACAGTTTCTTTCTGGGAGAAGATCTTGGTAATTATTTCAGCTTCGCTTCTATTGTTCTGATTTCCAAAGGGAAAGACAAAATTACTTGGGATAACTTCCATCCTATTTCACTCACTATTGTCATCTCTAAGCTATTGAGTAAAATTATTGTTACAAGGCTGCAACCCCATCTTGTGAAAGTTATATCTCCTCAACAATCAACTTTTATAAAAGGTAAAGATATTACTGATAATATCTTGCTGGCTCAGGAATTGATTGAAGATCTTGATAAGAAATGTAGAGGCGGAAACATGGTATTTAAACTTGATATAAGAAAAGCATTTGACACTATAAGTTGGGATTTTATTCTTAATATCCTTAAAGCTAATGGTTTGAAAGGGGAATTTTATTTGCTTATTAAAAGATGGTTAGCCAAAAACCACTGCAGTATTTTTGTCAATGGTAAATCTTTTGGTTTTTTCTCCGCTGCTAGAGGCATAAAGCAGGGAGATCCCCTCTTCCCTAACATTTTTATCATTTCTTTTAATTATCTCTCAAGGCTCATAAACATGTTGCATCAAACTCATCCTCATTTTCAATACTCTCAAAAATTGAAAATTGTTATTTGCCACCTAGCTAATGAAGATGATGCCATATTATTTTCCAATGCTAGTAAGCCTACCATCAAAGCTATGATGAATTTTCTCAAAGATTTTCAAGATGCCTCTGACCTACTCTTTAAACATGATAAGTGCTCCGTTTACTTTGGCAACATGGTCAATCAAAACATTGAAAACTAGGCTTCTGATTACACTGGTTGCAAGATTGCTAAGCTCCCTCTTAAATATCGTTGGGTTAAATTTCTAAGAGGAAGAAGGAAAAAAATGGATGATGTGGTGGATGCTATCAAATAAAAAATCAATGGCTAGAGAAACACCTTCTTGTCTAATGGGGGTAGGTTCACTCTTCTTAAAAGCGTGCTTTGTAGAATTCCTTTGTATTCTATGCAGGTGCTGAAAATAAAGAAAAGCACAAAGAGTACTCTTGAAGTTCTTCTTAACAAATTCCTTTGGCGTGGGAATAGATCCTCTAAAATCTGGGCTAGTTGGAAGAAAGGTTGTAAGCCTTGCAAGTGAGGAGGGTCTTGTTTTCATAACTCTAAAAGAAATTATTGATATAAATATGTGCAAAATTTGGTGCAAATTTAGAGCCCAAGACTCTCTTTGGTCTCAATTTCTTTTTCATAAGTATTACATTGATGTCCACCCTTCTAATGTTTCTTGGCATATGGGTGACTCTAAAATTTAGAAAGCCATCATTCTATCTCGTGAGGTGGCTTCTCACTTCATTTTCTAGAACATAGGGGAAGGGAATGTTTCTTTTTAGAAAGATCACTTGAGTACTTCCCAATTGTCAAACTTTCCTCATTCTACTTTAAATGAAGATCTTATGGTTAGGGGTTGCTGGATTAATTGAGATTGGAATATCACTAAGTTGTGGACTCTTGTTGGTGAAAAAGCTACTTCTATTGCTAACATCCCGATTAATACTGCTTCTAGAGATGTTCCTATGTGGAAGTTTCATTCTAATGTCTCCATCACTAAACTGATATACACCCAACTCCATAACCACCCTAAGTGTTATTGGATTAAATATACTTGGAACCAAATCATCTCCCCGTCTATCTCTTTTTTTATTTGGAGATTGTTTCATAACTTCCTACCCCTTGATGACATTCCGAAAATGACAGGTTTGAAAATGGCTTCTGTTTTTTATGTTTGTAAGCAAGAGGTTGAATCCCCTAATCATTTATTTTATGAATATAATTTTGCTTACAAAGTTTGGCAACATATTGGCTTCTATTTTGGTTTAAGATGTCCAATTAGATTCCACATTAAGAGTTATTTGTAAACTTGGAAGAACTCTGATTACTATCACAAGAAGCTCTACTATTTTCCTATGATTGTTCTTTGGTTTATTCGGAAGACATAGTCACAAGTATGAGGATTCTCCTCATACCACCCATAATCTTGTTGCTCTTATTGTTGCCAACTTTCTCAAAGCCTCCAATGCAGTGGGAGGTAAAGTTTCTCAGAATTGTATTGTTCGTAGACAAACTTTAATTAAGTGGTCTCCACCTTACCATGGTTGGATTAAAGGCAATATTGATGACAGCTTTAATTGGGAGAAGTCTAGGATTGAAATTTTATTTTGGGATGCTAGTGGTCAGTGTCTGGTTTCTATGCTTCACCATGCTTTGCCTCTTCTCCTCTGGAGGCTAAAACTAGTGCTATTTTGGGTGCTCTTAAAATTGCCATCTCTCATGGCTTCTCTAATCTCACTATTGAAACTGATTCTCAAGTTCTATTTCACACTTTAATGGAAAAAATTAAGTCTCTTTGGAATATGATGATTTTGGTCAATCGAATAGGAAATATCGTGTCAAGCTCTAATCTCTCTATTCACTATAATTTTGTAAATCGTGAAGGAAATAAGCCTGCTGATTGGTTGGCTAAACATTGGCATAATGGCATTTTTATTGGGCAAACTCCTCCTCACCCCCTTTACAATTTGATTCATGGTGATATTATTGATGCCCCCCATTTACGTGCTAGAGGATGTTGTTTTGCAATATAATGATGGATTTCATTACCTCAAGTTCATTTGGAACTTTTCTTTCTCTCATTTATTTACTTTATCTTTGGATTATGCTTTGGATTCTGCTAATTTTGTTACCTATTTTGGCCTGCTAGAAAATAAAGTATGCTGGTTTGAGTACATCAAGCACTTGCACAAAATTGCTTGGAGGCATGAGATGAGGTTATATTGAAAGGCACATTTTGGTGGCACTATTTTAAGATTAATTTAGAGGCCAAGGGCTCCCTTTGCGTGATTACTATTACTAAAGTTGGAGACCCATGCCCCCACTCTGTGCCTCTGATTGGTTTAAAGGTGTGGGGTTTCGTTTTCTGTGGGTGCAGATTCTTTCTTATGTGATATATACTTATCTAGATAAAAACCGTGAGTTGTATTATGCTTTGCAACTTTGGTGGTTATATTTTTAGTGCAGTCTTTTATTTTTGGCATACCTTCCTTGGTTTTGAAGATGAGTCACATTATTATATTATTGGCTTTTATAATATTGACTTTTGTACCTCTCTTTATGGTGTGTCTCACGAACTGAAATTATCGTATTAGTCTATGCTTTATTTTGATTGGAGGCTCACTACCCATAATGCTTATTTTAGAATTACTAGAAGGATAGGAGATGGTTCTCTTTTCTACATGGGGAGGATGTGTGGTATTTTGGTTTACTACTACAGTTTGAAGTTTGGGTTTTTGCCTGCCTGTCAGTGTGATTCTCTCAAATTTTGGGCTTTATGCTTTTATATTTTTAATAATCATTGGAGAAATGTATTATGTATAGAATACTATTTTTTTCTGGACTGCAAAGATGAGCTTTACGATAATACAATACCTTATGGGATACTTTTGTTGTTTATACTTGGAGATTCCCAGAGGATGTTTATGTTGGTTGGTTGAGCTAGCGTAGTTTACGGTTTTCATTTTGGGGTCTGTTTGGTGGTGGCTGTCGGCATTTGAGGCCATGAATGGTATCTTACTGCTATTTTTAAGAGTTAGGAGGTTCCATCAGGAGCCAGATATTCATGCCACTTATCGGGTTCTATTTCTCTGCAGCACCCTTTACCATTGAAGTATAAGGAATGCTTTGTAATGCCACATCCACTTAGTGTCATTATTTCTACTAACATATATGGTCTACAGGTTTTAAAATGTTGTCATATTACTGGTTTGTTTCTTTTCCAGGCCTATTATATTGCTAATTTTTGCTCTCAGATTGGGAGATTGAGCAGTTTCAAGATTTCTGGACCTACAGCTCGCATATTATTGTTTCAAACTTTATGTACTTGTTTACTTATGATATAAAACTTTTGTTTGTTATACTTTTTTGGGATATAGGTATTTTTGGAAGTGATAGCTTTTTTTGCATCCTTTTCACCTTTTTTGTGCGGAGTTGTTTTCTGGAAGAAGGAACCCTTAGGTCTCGATGTATTTTTCTTCTTTTTTAGTGGGGATCCTCCTCTCCCAAATTATGTACTCTCTTTAACGCATAAGGAGGCATGAGATGCTCTTTATATATATATATATATATATATAAACAATCTTCTCACTGATATAAACAAATATTAACCTAATAAAGGCTTTGTTTTATTCTTGTTCTCACTGATGTTTTTTTTGTCATCTGCATAGAAAATGTCAGGACAGAGGTTGATTTTTACTTTTAAAGATGGTTGGAACCTCGCACTTAATGAGGAAGGGACACCGCAGAGCTGCACCGCAGAATTCGACATGGACTTCAATCAGGTCAACATGGACTAATAATATATTCTGATAATTAAATATGATAAAAATAAAAAGAAAAGAAAATAAATTTGTTGAGTTGATTCTCTTGATTTTGAGGTCTTCTACTCTTTGCTCACGTAGAGCGACTATCCTCATCTGCACTAATTCTCCTCACAATCCACGTAGAATTTCACATTCAACATAAAATCACATAAGGTTTCACAAATCCTTCTCATCAATACCTATCTTCACATGATACATATTTATGAACACAACACCACAAATTTTCTGCACTACATTTCAGTTCTCAAACCCAGTACTGAGACACTAACCTCCTTTCCACTGTCTCAAGGCTGAGATTTCGGCCACAGAGTTTTCCATCCCCTTGATTGGGACAACGACATCCAATTCTCTACATGCATCTTTTAGATAGGAGTAAGACTCCCCTGAATGGAACATCACATCCTATTCTCAACCTTCTGAGATTGGTATAAGACCCCCTTAAATGGGACCTTGGCATCCAATTCTCTACACACATCTTTGACATAGGAGTATGACTCCCCTGAATGGAACATCGCATCCTATTCTCAATCTTTTGATATTTCTATAAGACCCCATTGAATGAGACCACAACATCCACTTCTCTAGGCACATCTTTGAGATAGAAGTAAAACTCCGCTGAATAGAACATCTCATGCTATTCTTGACCTTTTGAGATTGGTATAAGAATAGCCTTGAATGGTACCACGACATCTAATTCTCTACACATATCTTTGAGATAGGAGTAAGAATCCCCTGAATGGAATATCACATCATTAGATTGGTGTAAGACCCCCTTGAATGGGACCACAACATCCAATTCTCTACACACATATTTGAGATAGGAGTAAGACTCCTCTGAATGGAACATTGCATCCTATTCTCAACCTTCTGAGATTGGTGTAAGACCCCCTTGAATGGGTCTATGACATCCAATTCTCTACACATATCTTCGAGATAGGAGTAACACTCTCCTGAATGGAAAATCACATCCTATTCTCAACCTTCTGAGATTGGTATAAGACCCGCTTGAATGGGACCACGACATCTAATTCTCTTCACATATCTTCAGGATAGGTGTAAGACTCCCTTTAATGGAACACGACATGCTACTCCCAGTCCTCGAGGTTGGTACGTAAATCTGACTCTCTTTTCGGGAATGATACCTAAATTTGAGTTCTCATCTTTGTGTCAGTACCTAAATATTAGTTCCCATCCTCTGAAAACATTTTAAACTTGAGAATTTCAAACCAACTCTCCAATCTCTAGTGAGAGTTCCTACTCCCTCATTTCAATCAGATATGCACTTGCGAATTCCCCAGCAGGAACAACTAGCACTAAAATTCTACACTCCTTCTATGTCTGTTGACTTAAGAGTCTATATTGGTTTTGTTGATCTCATCGGTCAGCGCTAATACATGTGGTGTGCTTGCCTAGCATACCACACCTATTGGGGTTTCGTTTGTTGACCTCACTTTTGGTTGAGGTTTAGTTCTCCCTCTTTAGTTGCCTAAGGTCTAGCTATAGGACATTCTTGTTGAACCACATAGCCTACTTAATTGTCTCAATTTGGACCCTAAATTCTTTACAACATTCTTAAACATCAAATTTAACCTTCAATTGGCCTTGTTCAAGCCTCAATTTCACTCAATTTCAACCCACAATCAAAATCCCCAAATTTGCCCCAAATTGGCTGTCTCCAAATTCCACCAAATTGAATGCCCTAACCCAGAAATTGAGACCCAATTTATGTTGAAAACTCTTCGTGACATTTATATAGACCATTTTCAATCATCAATTTAGAATTTGCCCAACCTTAACCCAACCTAGACTAAAGTCTAGTCCACTTTGCCCAAATTGGCCAAAATCCCAAAATCCTTCAAATTGAACTTCCAATTGAACTCAAAATCACTTCAATCCTTCACCTAAAATCTTCATGACAATCATCTACACAATGTTGATCAATCAATTGGGCTCAAAGTCATGGCTAACTTAACCCAAACCCAACCTTTGGCCATTTGGACCAAAAATTGGACCTATGTACCCAAATTAACTTAGCCATCCTCAGGCCACTAAATTAATGACTCCACAACCACTAAACTCCCCCTTGGACCAGGCTAAACCATAGTTAGCCCACCCTAGATGAGCCATGTACCAAAGGTCCCTTAAATCAAGGGACTTGTTACCTAAATTGCTTAAGCTAAAGATATCTTTGGTAAAACCTACCACCAACCCAAATTAATGGTTGTGACTGATTCGTCTAAGGTTTCTGAGCCACCTAAGCACCTCCCCTACCATGGCCAACCACCCTAGTCACTGGAGGAGCCAAAACTGAGAGCCACCACCCTAAATCAAACCTAATTTCAACCATAGGGGCCACCTCATCCCAATGGCTCTTTAGAGCTCCTCAGCCATCCACCTAAGCAGTTCTTTGCACAGATCAATTTGCCATAAGCTTCCTTCTAAGCTCCTCTATTTAATCAGCTCCTCCATGGACAAAGGGAGGTGTGTTAAAAATCCTTGGGGAAACTATGTCCAATTGCTTTCAGACACTCTTCTAGAACTCCTAAGCTCACTGTAACCATTTTCCCCCACTGATCCCCACCATAGAAGCCCAATTTTGAGCTCAAATTTTTAACTAAAACAAGTAAATCTCTCCATAGCCCACAAAACTCAAATTAATTGTGCACACACCATCCTCACAGTGAGAGAAGTTGATTCCCCATCAAAACCCCCTCTGAAATAGCCCCTAGAATAGACTTTGATCAACACCTGAAATGGAGCTTGATCTAATTCATACCCAGACAATACACCAGGGCACAAGACTTCATCCAGAGGTTCATTAGGTCCAATTGAGGCTACCACAACCATCTGATTGAGGCCTTCCCTCTCAGACAAAGGTTTTCAGCTCTAACCCTAGCCCAAGCTTATTTTTATTCTCTATTTCTAATGGCTTTATTTTATAATTGATCAACCACATAGATGTGTTTGTCTTTAATAGATGAAAGTTTAAAAACAAACCCCATGAGATTTGGGTGAGTCTAGATGAAAATTATTTTTCTGAGCTCCTTGTGATCAAGGGCTTCTTAAAAAAAAAACCCATTTTTGTGAAAATATTTCATTTTTAAAATATATTTTGAATTAAAAATAATTAAAAAAAATCATAATTTTCAAAAATGGAAAAAATGGTTCTAAATGAGTGGGAATATCCTTTAATCACTTAGAAATCATTAGGACATTTTTCCTAATTTTTCTAAGTTAAAAAAAAATTAAAGTCTTAAAAAATGAATTTTTCATGTTCTCCCACAAAAATAAATATAATAAATAAATTAAAATCACAAAAAATATAAGATTTGATTCTCTAGGTTTTCCGAACTCAGAGAAGTATATTAAAAATATTAAAATGTTTTTTTCAATTGAAATATTATTTTCTATTCAATTTAATCATTGAAATTGATTAAAAATTAAATAATAATAATAATAATTTGATTTAAAAAAATCATGATATTTTGTGTAAGTGTTTCTTTGACCTTATAAAATCTCTAATAATGTTTTCATAAATATAAATTTTATTTTGGATAATTAAATAAATTAACTCTTGAAAATTATATCTTCTAAATTTAAACAATTATCTAAATTAAATTAAAATTTTGAGAGCTCCGTATTTTCTCCTCTAAACATTATGGTTACCTCATGGATATGACACTTTAAACCCTCATAGTCATTTGAGGTTTATTTAAAGAGTTATGAGGTGAAATGCCCTAAGGGCAAAGCGGTAGTTTTAGACTTTGGTGCCTTAACCAAAATTTACCTTTTACCAAGGGAAAATGGGTAATTTTGATCTCAATAAACACATTTGGATGTTTGGAATACAATTGGGTTAAAAGGTAGAAACCCACTCACCCCTTTGCACAACATCAACAAAATCATAACCCTCCTAATTCTCATGACTTGGAAGTCAACTTAGATCAAATGATTCTTAAGTAATGGACATAAGTCGGAAAGATGATAGTTTACTTTTCTTAAGCCCGAAATTGAAGATGATTTTACCATATGATAAGAATGCATATTACTTGAAATAAATTTTTTGATAATCACCATTTCACCCATTGTGATTGTTAAAGGCTTAGTAGTGGTCCAGGCCTGATTTTTAAACTCAATTGATTAGATTTAGAAGAGAATATGATTGGTGACTAACATCTTTAAATACTACAAGTCTAACCTTAATTACTGGCACCATAGTCTTGAATGACCTAAATTTTCCCTAAGGGCACCCACCCACGTAACTCTGAAGTGAAACATTAATTGACTAATCAGGTATCTTATCATTAGGATAATTAAATTGTTAAGTCTCACTTAACAAAGGGGCAGTCACACTTCAACCTTGGATGATTAATGGAACAATATGATAAGTTCAAAACAAACTCAAAATAATTCAAAAGAGCCTCAAAGTACTTCAGGGTCATTCCCTCAACTCTTTGAAACCTTCTGGATATTTTGAAGAGCAAATTGAACTTGTTACATTTTGTTCTAAAATAATCCACTAGAATCTTCCAAGGTCCAACAAAATCATAACCTGGGGTTTGGTAGCTAAAGCTTCACTACTCTCGCTACTTAAACTTTCCCGCAACATTATCTACTTATTTTACAAGTACTGACCTTTCAGGTTGTGGAACGAGAAGACTCGCTAGGTATGCATTTATAATTTGCAGTACCGCCTTTTCTTATTTTTTTTGCACTGTACTTTTATACTTCTAAAGCTTGCATGCTAAACAAAGATGACACCCTGCATGAAAATCAAAACTTCTAGGATAGCCACCAAACTAAAAACCCAAAACTAAAATCAAACGAGTTAAAATTCACCGCCACAACATTCAAAATATAAGACATCTCAAAATTTAATCTCAAACTTCACCAAAAAGCAATTGCAACTAAATTAAGATGTCTCTATTGGATGATCAGGAATCCCTCAGAGGAGGTAACCTAGGGTTGGTCACGAGGATTCCAACGGTCTAAATGAAAGTATGGAACTCATTAAGTTGAGTTTAGTAAATTCATTTAGACTAAGTGAATCCAATAAAAAATAGTGGTACCAGAATGAGGGAACCATAGGATCCTAATCGATGTCTTTCTAATCAACTTTAATATGCCCTCGTAATATTTAAAGAACCATAACCATAGGGACATCTGATTTGACATCATAACTTGACACATTAGAAAACTTAAACTCATCATGAAGAGGAGCTTGGAGCTAACATTGTGGGCAGTGCGACTATATTCAACAACAAGAGGATCTACAGCAGCACATCTTTTCTTAAAATTAAATAACTGAGCCATAGGACTTTGATGTTATTTGTTTATGCAACACAAATCCTCAACCTTTTTTTTAGGCTTTTATATGGCTCTGTTGTACAATATAAGCCCTAACTCGTCTTAGAATTCTGAGGTTGTCATTCATCACCACCTAAATTCTTACATCTTCCAGGCTAATTGTGTGATCGTTTCACCCAAATTTAAGCCCTAAATAAATAAAATTAGCAGTTTAAAACATTTAAATATTTCTCCTCAAAACTGAAGCAAAACATTAGGATGGCTTAGGAAGTCACCGAGGTTCTCCTCCGGATCTATGACATCCCATAGTTCATCCTCCTTTAGACTTTACAACAAAATGTTCTAAACAGGATCCATTCCCCTTTCACACTTCTTTGTCTGATCTCATTGAAAAGTCATATCCTTTTGACCTCTTTAAACATAATATTTCTTGATTTTTATCGAGAGTCTTCTTAGGTGACCTCAGTTATCTAAGATATAATTAACTATAGGGGCTTGTCCTTATAAGAAACTTTTTCGAACCCAGCTTAATATAAATCCTATTTATTTCTTCGTATTAAATAGGGGAACTCGTCAACAAATAAAATAGTTTTGTAGATCAAACAGATGTTATATGTTTCTTAGTTTATTTGATCGAGCTTCATCCTCAAGTCTTGTGTTTATTTTTCAGGATAGATACAGGGTTTGAGGTATAGTGCTCTTTCATTTAAACTATAAAAAATATGAGGACAGTTTGATTTCATATTTTTCTAAACTATATATATATATCTCAAGATGGCTGGATGAAAGCTAATACTGATGGAAGTTTTTTTAAAAGGATCTGCTGGCTGTGGTGGGGTTTTCAGAAACTCCCTTGGACACCATGTTCTCCATTTCTCCTCACCAACTTGGGCTCTAGATGCTGCAAAAAAATGAAATGATAGCTATTTATTGGTCTCTTAAAATTGTTGTCCAATGTAATATTGGACCATTAATCTTTGAAATAGACTCCAATGTTTGCATCAAGTTTTTGCAGCATGAGGAGGATCCCCTTGGCACATTAGAAGATGGATAAGGAAAATTTAAAGGAATTTTGGCAGCTACACTGTTAAATTTCAGTATATCAACAGGAAAGGCAATGGGCCAGCTCATCTTTTGGCCACTTCTGGTAGATGTTCTGAACAAGTTATTGTGGCAAATTTCCCTTCTATTGAGTTAGCTTATCTACTACATGGGGATACTTTATGCATACCTCAAGTTCACACCTTATAAGGAGGATTTGTTTTTGGAACCTTTATGCTTACTTTTAATTCTTCTTTGAAGCCCATTGGGCTAATTGTTGTTTTATGTTGTTGATGGACTGTTAAGTCCTGTATTGACTCATCAAGCCCATCTTGCTACTCTTGTTATTNATATATATATATATATATATATGTAAGTTAAATGTTCTTCTGAAGCAGGCGACGGGATTTCAATTCAGGCAACTGACAGCTTCTAACGGGCAACTCCATGACACAAAAATAAGGCCGACAGTTTCTGGCAACTCTGCTGGGGATGAGCTTCTCTCTCAATTTAAATTAGGAAATATTATCATCATATATCGGTATAGTGTCCATGTCCCTCTTAGACTAAATTACCTTTCTTCCATTGGCAGGTTTTTCCCATTTCTATCTTGGGTTAGTACGGTCGACTCTTTTGGACTTTATGACTATCTGTTGAACCACCTTTAAACTGAGAGGTTCATGAGTCAATTAAGGACCATTTTAATCTTCATGTGGGTCAGACCCCCAATAGGTGTGTTGGTGGACTAGTTCCACCTGGGCATTGTGCGTTGTTAAGTTGGTCCTGCACTGGGTCCTGAACTTCACTTTTTTCCCTTTCTAGTTTGATTTGCTATTTTGCAAATTAAATTGGATTGTGTAGTGTGCTCTTTTAAATTTTCCTTATATTAATTAAATCTTTCAACTTTCAAAATACTTTTACTTTAAAATCTCCACAAATTAAATAAAGACTCATCCGGTCTACAGATCGACCTTTATTAATTTTTTAGTGCTCGCACTAAGATTACGAGGTATTGGCCAAGTAGCTAACCCTAGAGCTTTATTTTTGAAGTGGCTGCAATGGTGTTCCCAATACTCACTTTCTCATGCAACCTGCCGACGAGCTGTCATGTCTGCAATGTCACACCCACCAACAAGTTTGGAGTTGGATTTGAAGATCTTGAGGTCTTCCTCATGAAAGCTCCATTCATCATACTGAAGGTCACTGCTCCAGAGGTTCAAGAATTGTCTGCTGAGCTTAACCTGAACTACCCTCAGGACTTCCCTTCTTACAAGAAGGCTAAGACTTCTGCCACCACAACACCTACCAAGCCTGTGTTTCCACTTCTTCTAAGGGAAAAGAAGTCATGATCGTTGAAGACCCGACTGAGGGATCGGTTGTCCTACTATCGGTATTCAAAATTGGATCAAGTTTGAGGACTGCACTGCTAACCCAAACTCAAAGGAGAAATCGCAGCCGGAAGGTTCGGAGGGCTACTAAAGCCCAGATTTCAAAGAAGGTGCCCGTTAATGATGTTCCTCAACATGAAGAATCGAGAATATTGGAGACATATCCACTTCTACAAGGGAGTAGGTTCCATCCCTTAATAGATACCAATGGGTATGAAAGTATCTAAAAGACTACCGCTACTTTACTGAAACTTCATGGGCATGGTGGGGAGAGGAAGAAACCTACCCCCATCACCTGAGTCAGTTCAATTTTCTAGAAACTAGCTGCCAAAGAAGGATGTTCAGTTAGCGAGTTACTCAAACGAGTGGGACATGTAGTATCCCCTCGCATGATGAAAGAAATTTTAAAGGACGTCAGATCAGCTAGACGCTCCAAAAAATCAACTGAAGGTTTACTAGCTCGCATTCCCATCTAGGTCTGCTGGGGAGCAGAGTTCATACCATCATTAATGTTATTGATTTACTACCACTAGACTCATGGGCCGCCGACTAGTTAAGTCACGTCTGGGTCCGAGAATTCTACCAACTACAGGTAGTGAGGATGTTCTTAAAAATTCAAAGGACAAGATGAAGAGGTTACCCGGAACCGTATTTGGTCCACACCATGGGGAGCATACTTCTCTTCGGCATACCAATTTTCTTACTGAGACACTCCATCTCAAGACATCATCGTCAAAGAAAAGAGTATGGATACCCAAGGTCGCTATACCGATACGGTCTAGTGAGCCCGCAGGGCAGAATCATGGAATGAGGCAAGGCTCCAAAGTATTCAGCATGGTGGCAGCAATTGCTAGTGAGATGAAGGAGCAAGTGGAGGAGGTCCAGCAGGGTCCTCCAGACCTTAAGACAGTCCAAGAATCAATAATTGAAGAAAGGTCAAAAAGCTCAGGGTCGAGATTTCTGAGTTAGCCCGAGAACATGGAGTTTCAATTGATGATAATGAAGATTTTGACTTCAATGATTACCGCAAAGAAGATTTCATGGATGTCGATGTCATCAAAACCAGAGCCACTACATCTGTGCGCGATGCTCAACCTCTCATCGAGGAGAACAATGTAGATGAGTAGCGTAGGGCTATCTTCTTAAGGGATGAGCAAATCAGCCAAATAGAGAAAGGGATGGAAGAAATGGTTGCTGCCATGAATGCCATGGCCACAGTTCGGGGACAGTCTCAACCACCACAGTTAGCTTCTCTAGAAGTCAATCAACTGGAGATTATATACATCACAGATGAAAGGATGGAAGTCGCCTCAGCAAACACAGATTATCAACAAAAGAAAGATTTTACATGGGCCAGTGGCTTTCATGCTCAAGGGACTCACCATTAAATCTTTCAAGAAGCTACTATGCAAAGCTAGCATAAGAAATCAAACATATGGATTCTCATGAGAAGTCTGAGAAGTCCAAGATGACCAGAATATTTGAAAAAAAATTCGGAACAGTAGCAACGATCGATAAAGGAAAAAAACCAATGAAGATACATGGAGAATATTCTCACCAGAACTCGTCAGTCATCATCGCAACATGTTTAATAACAGACGCAACAGTATGGCCAGTCTAGCCAGGAACTGCCTCAGAGAGGATCATACCGAACAGAGAGCAGTAAAATGTTCATTACAGAATGAAAGGAAGTGGTGTACTCCTTCAAAGATGAAGTCGTACCCAAAATGTTCAGATGTCTGATAAAGAAGCCTGAGTTCAGATTACCAGATCCAAAGAAACTGAAAGAGGTCGATAAGAAGGATCAACCTAACTATTGTCCATATCACGGATTGTTGGGACACACTACAAAGAAATGTTTCATTTTCAAGGATTGGCTTAAGAAATATCTTAAAGAAGGGAATATAACAATCCCGAAAGAATATTTAAAAAAAACTAAAAATGGTCCTATAAATATGATTTAGACTGAGCCAATCTGTCTGAATGACTAGTATACTGGAAAAGATGAAGTAAGTACAACCTGGAACAAGCTCAAGAAGATACTAAACTAGATCCAAAATGCATTAGCAGAAGCTTCCATTCAAATTCTTCAGCCTGCCAAGTCTGAGATGAAGATTTTGCCAAAAGATCTATCATTGTCAAAAACAAAGAAAATGAAGAACACAACCATGAAGACTGATAGCTCGGGGGGTGATAGGGGCTGCCTCTAGTAGATTAGTTGTATCAAATTTGGGGAAGAATATCCTCGAACCCTTGACCTTGTATGATTATCTGTTTGCCCCTCCGGGGTCTTATGAATGTAATTATTATGCTTTTAGCTACATTTTAACTATTTCTAGTGATAACGTAATCGATTGTGACTGATCTAGCTTCGATCTCAATTCCCCAAAAGATCCTCAAACCATACTTGAGTCTGATGTACTCGTTAACAAGACCAAAGAAGACATCGACAATACAACTTATGATAGTGCTGGGAGTGAGGAACCAATCATCGAGCACCATGGTGCATCGCTTGCCATCAACTTAAATCTCTCCGATAAAGAAGAAACACCGAAAGGTTTGATAAAGACATGTCAAGTAGAAGAAATTATAGAAGTAAACTTAAGGAGCGGCATGGTATTACCCTCGAGAACAGCTCGGACAGATAAAGGAAAGCAAATAGTAACTCAAGAAGAGCTACCTCCACCTCATCTAGATTAAGAAACACATAACTAAGAGAAAATTGGAGGATCATATAAAGTGGATTACAATGTGCTAGCTCATCTTAGGAAGTTGCCGGCCAAACTAAGCATCTATGACGATTTAATCCTGTCGAAGGAGATGAGAGAGTCTCTGATTACGGTTTTACTTAACTTAGAGATTTACTTAGCATAGTTGGCCAATACATCCTCAGATGAAGTTTGCTCATTGAAAGAATAGCCTAAGGTAACCTTCACAGATGAAGACCTGCTGCTCGGTACCACCGACCATAATCGTACACTCTATATCTCCGTTAACATTGATATATTCGTGTTGTCCATAGTTCTAGTTGATCTTGGAGCTTCTTTCAACTTGATGAGTCTACTTGGACATTGAAGCTCAGGAGCTTACGCCAGATAAAATGATGTTATGAGTTTTCAACCAAAATGGAGAGAGAGTTCTTGGATCAATTACATTACTGATGAAAGTTGGAGAACTAGTAACAACTGCTAAATTCCACATCATTGACATCGACACTTCTTTCAACGCTCTATTGGGTCGACAATGGATCTACGAAGACAACATGGTTCCATCATCTCTACACCAGTGCATCAAGTACTAAAAAGAAGGACAAGAGCATTGCATCAAGGGAGATTTACAACCTTTCTCAATTTATGAAGTTGACATTCACGAATACGCCGCTTACTACTCGCCTCTCAAGAAAACTGTCTTCTCTCATGAGATTATGATGGATAAAAGTGAATATCCAGAAGAATTACAATGGCAAGTTCATTCAAATCTGCTTCAACAATCTTCCACCATTCTTTTGCAACGAGTTGATGGATGTTCCTTTAATTCGTGCACCCGAGGTCGAGGCCGGGGACGTGGACAAGCAAGAACCAATTTAATTATTGAATGGAGTAGGCCTAATATCAACATTGGTGATGAAGAAAGTTTTGAAGCTTAAATAATGATGATAAAATAGAAGAAACCACAGTACGAGATATCCTTAGAAGACACAGATAAAAGCAAATATGAGACAATTTATGACCGGATAAACAACTATGTGAACGCCATGACCATTAATCTGATTCTCCCTCAAAAGGTCAAGAGTTTAGAGGTTAAGGAAGTCTGTAGCCCTAGTTCAAAGCTGATCAAGTTTTATTGTGCTTCTACTTCTACTAATCCTAAATATCATGTAAATTTGGATGACGATCCTAATAAATTAGTGAAATTGCCTTTTGGTTACTTTCCACCATGTGTACAAAAGTTAATTAAACAAGGGCATTTGCCAAAACAAATACCAAAAGACAAACTTAAACTTTTTAAAAATTTGTGGAATAATAAAAGTCAAACTCCAAACTTGAATGAGGGTCTCGGATTTGGTACAGTCGTATCATTCGATGACTCAAACTTTTGCATGGTTGTTACTAGTGAATCGGAAGAGGACTGCCTTGATATATAGGATGACTCTAGTGATCAAAATAATAGAAGATGCTCTGGCAGAATTTGAGGAAGAAATCAAGTTAACTGTTGATGAATTAAAGGAAATTAACCTTGAGATGGTGAAGCAGCCCCGACCGACATTTATAAGTTCTCTGCTCAGTAAAGAAGAATCTTTAGAATTAATCAAACTATTATCATAATTTAAAAATTGCTTTGCATGGAGTTATGATGAATGTCAGGACTGCCAGCAGAGGTTGCAGTTCATAAGCTCGGAGTGGACAAAGATATGACCCCAGTAAATTAATCTCCAAGAAGAGTATGCTTTGAAATAGTGCAGCAAGTCATTGCCAAGGTGAAGAAGTTAATAGACCCTAACTTTGTAAGAGAAGAGCAATACCCCACACAGTTAGCTAACATCGTACCTGTTAAGAAGAAAAATGGAAAAATCCTTGTGTGTGTCGACTTCAGAGATTTGAACAAAGCATGTCTAATTGATGAATTTTCGTTGTCGATACAAGAAATGATTATGGACATCACTTTGACACATGAAATTTTCTCCTTTTTGGATGGATTGTCTGGGTACAATCAAATCAAGATGGCTTCAGAAGATGCACCACTTACAGCATTCAGAACGTCTATCGGGATTTTATGCTGCACAGTGATGCCTTTTGGGCTAAAGAACGTTGGAGCAATATATCAACGAGCCATGACAAAGATTTCTTATGATCTCATTCACAAACAAGTGGAATGCTACGTGGATGATTTGGTCATCAAAAGTAAATGAAAGATATACCATTTCTACGATTTGAGGATCGTGTTTGAATGGTTACACTGATCTGACCTTAAGATGAATCTCTTAAAGTGTGCTTTCGACATTACCTCTGGGAAATTTCTAGGATTCATTGTCTGTTATCGGTGAATTGAGATCGACCTAGATAAGATTAAAGTTATCTTAGAAATGCCTCCCCCCAAAATTTGGAACAACAACGTTCCTTCCAAGGAAAGTGGGCATATCTAAAATGCTTTATTTCTAATCTCTTGGGTAGGCATCGGCCCTTCTCTGCATTATTTAAAAAGGGCGCCAAATTCATTTAAGAAGAGTAATGCCAATGGGCCTTTGAGGACATTAAATAATATTTAATGACGCCTCCTATTTTGGCAGCCCCTCTCCTTGAGAGACCTTTGATACTCTATATCGCGGCTCTGGAAGACTCTCTTGGAGCTATTTTAGCTTAAGTCAATGAGGAGGGTAAAGATAATGCACTTTAATACTTGAGCCGTCATCTAATACCAACAAAGATAAGGTATCCGCCTATTGAGAAGCATTGTCTAGCTTTGCTTTTTGCTGCATAAAAGCTCAGACACTACATGACTTCTCATAGGATTACCCTAATTTTGAAAGTCAATCTGTTGCAATATTTGATGGCCCGACCCACACTCTCTGGTCTTCTATCCATAGGTTTAATGACTTTATTACAATTTGATATAAATTTTGTTCCCCTTCGTGCTATCAAGGGAAGAATTTTAGCCAACTTTCTTACTGCACACCCACTTCCAACTGGGTCCCCTCTTAATGACAAACTACTAGATGAATATACATTACAATTTTAATTCTCTAGTTCGCAATGTTGGGAGATGTACTTTGACGAAGCTTCATCCACCAAAAAAGATAAAGGATCACACAAAGTTATACCAGGCAAAGAAAGGATTGGTTTGATCTTCATCACGCCAGATAAGGGTATGTTGAGATTCTCGTACCACCTGACAGAGCCAAGTACCAATAACGAAGCAGAGTATGAAGCCTTAATTACTGGGTTGGAATTGGCAATCTAGATGGATATAATAGATATTGCTGTCTATGGCGACTCACAACTCGTCATTCAACAAGTTGCTGGATAATATAGGATTTTCAAACAAAGGTTAGCAGAATACCACCGGTAATCCATGAAGCTGCTCGAACAGATTCCCAATGTGACTTTCTACCAGATTTCTCAAGGAGATAATGCCCATGCTGACGATCTAAATAAACTTTCAAAAGAATTAGCATGTACTCCGGAGGATTCCAGTGCATCATTGTACGAGGAAGACATGTTATGTCTCGTATCGAGCTTGATAATATACACATGCTTGGAAAAGAAGTAGAAATGATGATTGCAGTTGATGATAGCAATGAAGATTGACGTCAGCCATTAATAGAATATTTGCATACAGGAAAGCTGTCGGAGGACAAGTCAGCAGCACAGAATGTCACAAGAAGGGCTATCTCATATGCTCAAGTAGGTGATGTCCTCTACAGAAGATCATTTGACCAGATGTGGATGCAATGTCTAAGTAAAGTCGAAGAAAAGAATATTGTCAAAGAAGTACATACCGAATTGTGTAAGGCTCACCATTTAGGGTAAAAGATGAAAATAAAGATCAAAAGACTCGAATATTTTTGCCAGCAATGATGTCCAATTACATGGATACAGCCAGATAATGTCACCAGTGCCAAGTGCAAGGGGTGGTCTTGCACTAAACTTCGAATGTGCTTTTGTGGCCATTCAAGTTTTGGGGCACGAACATAATAGGTTCGATTGACCCTCCATCCGTAAAAGGACATAAATTTATACTTGCCTCTACAGATTACTTTTTTAAATAGGCAAAGACGGTGCTGTTGCGGAGGTTACACCATAGCATGTCCTTAAGTTCCTCAAAAGCCAAGTCATCTACCATTTTGGAGTTCCGTGCAGAATAATCTCCAACAATACAACAACCTTCAAGATCACAAAAATCAATAACATCGTCAAACGACATGGGATAGATTGGAGATACTCTATAATTTACTATCCTAAAGCAAATGGCCTAGCCGAGGCCTTCAATAAGACATTGGTACATATTTTGAAGAAGACACTAGATGAAAATATAAGTGATTAGCATAACAGACCACTAGAGGATTTGTGGGCTAGCTAGACGACGTTCAGAACTCCCACTCAGTGTACACACTACATGCTCATGTACGTGTCCGAGGCCGTACTACCGTTAGAGGTTCAGACATCATCTCTCAGGGTTGCTGTCGCCAATCAATTTGCAACAGAAGAAAGTGCAAAACATAGAATTGAAGAATTGGAAAGTCTCGAAGGAAAATACTTAGAAGCACAACAACATTTGGAACTTTACCAGGTAAAGATGATACAAGCTCATGACAAATTGGTTCTCGTGCTCAAAAGGCCTATTCTTGCACCCCACAAGATAGGTGGAAAATTTGAGCCAACTTGGGAAGGACCATTTGTTGTAAAAAAATTCTACTCAGGAGGAGTTTACCAGCTGGTGGATTTTCGGGGTGAAGGTCCTTTGTTGTTGATCAATGGACGATACCTAAAGACATACTACGCAGCTTCACATTGCTTGAATTGAAATCTTAGAATTTTGATTATTTTTGGGTTATCTATTTGGCTAAACGTCTGTGACCGTGTCCAAAAAAATTTTGTAATAAGTTAACCTCAATAAAATGAAGACTTTTGAAAGTAAACACTTCAGTTTTCTCTTTTCTANAGATATATATATATATAAACAATCTTCTTAACGATAGAAACTGAAATTCCGCCTAATAAACACTTTGTTTTGTTCTTGTTCCTACTAAATTTTAGCTCAATGATTTTATTTTATGTCGTCTGCAATGAAAATGTCAGGACAGAGGCTGGCATTTGGTTTTAAAGATGGCTGGAACCTAGCACTTAACGAGGAAAGGGCGCCGCAAGGCGACACCATAGACTTTGACATGGACTTCAGTCAAGTCGACATGGACTATGAAGGTCCCTTAATGGATGTGGTCAGCCGTCGAGAAAAAGAAGGGCTACCAATGCTGCTAAGGATTGGCACCAGGGATAATTACTCGCTGAAGGGAAAAAATGTGATAGTACAACAAGTATCGATGAAGGGGATTAGTCGCCTTCCATCTATGATAACTATGCCAACTAAGGGCCTGGTCCCTGCTAATGATGTAAGACCATCAGACGCACCGCTGCAGAGAACACAGCACGTAAATGCCAATGATAAAAAACATAGGGCTTTATTGCATGAAGAAAGAGGATGCTAAATAGGGCAGAGAACTTGCTTACGCCTATCCCTGAGAGGAAAATCTACGATCCAAGCATGAGAGAGACTCTTCCAGCTTCCCTGCCACAGAGGATGAGTCCGAGTTTGCTCCAGAGGGAGAGACACCAGGAGTTTAAATGGTCTTTGTATGAATTATCTGACATGCAACACAGAGATTCTCGCACGAAGACCAGCTATAAGTATTCTCAATTTTATTTTGAAAATAAAATAAGAAAATAAATCTGTTGAGTTGATTTTTTTGATTTTGAGGTCTACTACTCTTTGCTCGTACAGCGCAACTGTCCTCGTCTGCTTCTCCTCACAATCCCTGCAGAATTTCACATTCTGCATAAAATCTCACAATGTTTCACAAATCTTTCTCACCAATACATATCTTCACATTGATACATATTTATGGACTCAACACCACAAACTTTCTACATTACATTTTTGTTCTCAAACCTAGTACTGAGACACTAACCTCCTTTCCACTGTCTCATTGGTGGGATTTGGGCCACAGAGTTTTCCTTCCTAATGTGACCCAACCTTTTGAGATTCGTATAAGACCCCTTTGAATGGGACCACAACATCAAATTCTCTACACACATCTTCGAGATAAGAGTAAAACTCCCCTGAATGCAACACCACATTCTACTCTCAACCTTTTGAGATTGATATAAGACCCTCTTGAATGGGGCATCGCCATCTTATTCTCTACACACATTTTTGAGATAAGAGTAAGACTCCCCTGAATGGAACATCGCATCTTATTCTCAACCTTCTGAGATTGGTATAAGACCCCTATTGATTGGGACCACAACATCTAATTCTCTACACATATCTTTGAGATAGGAGTAAGACTCTCCTGAATGGAGCTTCGCATCCTATTCTTAACCTTTTGAGATTGGTATAAGACCACCCTTGAATGGGACCATGACATCTTATTCTCTACACATATCTTCGAGATAGGAGGAAGACTCCCCTAAATTGAACATTGCGTCCTATTCTCAACCTTTTAAGATTGGTATAAGACCCCCTTGAATGGGACCACGACATCCAATTCTGTACGCATATCTTCGAGATAGGAGTAAGACTCCCCTAAATGGAACATCGCATCCTATTCTCAACCTTTTTGAGATAGGTGTAAGACCCCCTTGAATGGGACAATGACATCTAATTCTCTACACACATCTTTGAGATAGGAGTAAGACTCTCCTGTATGGAACAACGCATCCTATTCTCAACCTTCTGAGATTAGTGTAAGACCCCATTGAATAAGATAACGACATCTAATTCTCTACACACATCTTAAAGATCAGAGTAAAACACCCCTGAATGGAACATCACATCCTATTCTCAACCTTCCAAGAATTGTATAAGACCCCCTTGAATGGGTCCACGACATCCTACTCTCAGTCTTCGAGGTCGGTACCTAAAATTTGACTCTCTTTTCGGGATTGATACCTAAATGTCAATTCCTATCTCGAGGTCAATACCAAAATATTGATTTCCATCCTTTGAAAACATTTGAAACATGATAATTTCAAACCTACTCTCCAATCCTCAGCGAGAGTTCCTACTCCCTGATTTCAATCAGATATGCACTTGCTAATTCCCCAGCAAGAACAACTAGCACTCAAATTATACACTCCTATGTCTGTTTACTTAAGAGACTGTATTGGTTTTGTTGATTGATACACCAAAAAATATGCATTTTTAGACCCATATTTTCTACTTATTTTTTGTGATATTGCACCTTAATGGAAGGTATTTTGATGTTTTCTTGCATGTTGTTGATTTTCAGAACTTAAAAAAAGAAAGCAAAAAGGATGGAATTTGGAGTCAAAATGACGTTTTTGAAGGGGCACTCAATGTCGACCGTGCCAAGGGCAGTGCTGGCGACGCAGAACAATAGAATAGTTGAAATTTTTACTCAGCGCCGATGATGCCAGAACTAGCACCGACGGTGCCAAAGGCGGTTCAGCCCCCGTTTCTAGAAGGTTCGATGTATTTGGAATATTTTTGATAAGTTTTTGGAGGTACCTCTTGGAGAACCAACCTTGGGCTTTATATGGGGCTGAAATTCATCACGAAGGTGACTCCTTTTTTCACACTCCATTTTCGCCATTCTTAATAAAACATCTTCATTCCACCACCATATTGGAGTCCATTAGTGATTTTTCTTTTATAGTTTAGAGTTTGTGTGGTGAGATTTAGTGCGAAACTTTCTGGAAGAGTGTTGGAGAAGGAGAAAAGTGAGAGATATCTTCTTCCTGCATTTCTAAGGAATGGCTACAAGGGATTTTATTTGAGAAAGAGTTTCAGATAAGTTTTGTTTATTTATTAGTGTTGTATGAGCTTTCTATTTTATATAAAATTTGTGTTTTGTTATTTCTTTCTCATGAAGTCTGAGTAGTTCACTCTATGATTCTCCCTTCTCTGAGATATGGTGAAATGAAAAGATAATATGATGTGTCAATATTAAAATATAAAATAAATTATGATGATTTTTAAACTCTGGACTTAATTTACATTTTGATCTGGTCAATTTAATTGTTAAAATATGTTGTGAAACATATGATCCGGAAAATAGAGTTCTACAACAGAGTGAGGATCACATTTGATTTCATGGAGGAGAAATTCGTTCATGGATTTTAGTGCAAATAGAGAAATATTCTTTGTTGAGTGTAGAATTAGTGAATCTTTAGGGTGACAGACTAAAATCCAAAATTTTGTCGTAATGTTTAAAAACTAAAGCGAGAGTTAGCCTTCAAGTGAAGGGAAGTGGGAGCTCTGGAGTGGGAGTTAGTATCCTCCTAGCCTAGCCACAGATTTAGGGACTAAATCTAGGACTAGCCAATAATTTTCTATGCATTGTATCAGGACTAGCCAACTATTTGGCACAATACATATTATAAACATTTATCTCATCTCATTTCACCACAACCTCATTGTAGTGGGAAGGATGTTTTTTTCACATAAGAAATATTCATTATATAAATGTGGTTAGTAGATTAGTATTTACTTTTTAAACTTTGCATTTATGTTTTGCTAGTAGTTAAGTACTTTAGTTTTGATAACATTCCAACATTCAAAATTAGTGACATTGATTTTGTTTGATTTTCTGTAGATTTCCTAGTAAAACTTATAATTGCCAATTTACACCTTCCCTATGGGATCTATATATGGGGCTTAAATAAAAATTCCTTTATTACTTGATAACGATATGTATACTAGTGTAGAATCCCATTATTAATTGCCTATAATTATTTATATTTTACACAACTTACTTTTCATATAAGGATCAAGTTTTTGGCATTGTAGTGGTGTCAACTTCATAAATCCTTACATATAAAAAATCGGGATCAAGTTTTTGGTGCCGTTGTCGGGGAAGGTAACAGTTAAATTTAGGTAAATTAAATAATTTTGATAAACTAGGAAAGTTAGTATATATACTATAAAAATATATATAAAATTATAAAAAAATCAAAAATCCTAAAAGAAATTTATTTTAGAGTATTTTTTTAAAAAAAGAATTTTACATTGTTTACTTTATTTATTTGTGTGAAATATTGGATCTAAAGGCTTAGTAGCTTTCGAGTTAGAGTTAGAATGTACTATTAGAAAAATTCAAAAACAACAAAGACAAATGAAAATTTAAAAGAAATGGCAAATAACTTAGAAAATCCAATAAATGAGAATCGACAAAGACCTTTAAAAGATTATGTGAATCTGACAACATATGAACTTCAGTTGACTATTCAAAATCCTTATGTTGTTGCTAATTCATTTGAGCTAAAACCTGTTATTATCCAAATGGTTCAAAATAATCAGTTTGGAGGATCACATACTGAAGATCCTAACTTACATCTTACTAGTTTTCTTGAGATTTGTGCTACATTTAAATATAACGGAGTGTTTAATTATGTTGTTTGGCTTAGACTTTTTCCTTTTTCATTAAGGGATAAAGCCAAGACTTGGTTAAATTCATTAGCATCTAGATCTATTAAAACTTGGGGAGAACTATCACAAAAATTCTTGGCTAAATATTTTCTACCCTCGAAAACCGCTAAGCTTAGAAATGATGTTACATCTTTTTGTCAGTTTGAAGGGGAATTGATATATGAAGCCTAGGAAAGATTTAAAGATCTTCTTAGAAAATGTCCACACCATGCTTTGCTAGATTGATCAATAATTCAAATCTTTTACAATGGATTTGTGGGATCACTAAGATCTATTATAGATGCCGCTGTGGGTGGATCATTAATGTCAAAACCTTTTGATGAAGCATATTCTTTAATTAAAGAAATGACTACTAATGATTTTCAATGCCCCTCTGAAAGGGTAAATCCTAAAAGACTGATCAGTATTTATGATTCTGATGCAGTGTCTATTTTGGCATCTCAAATTGCTGCTTTTTTTAAAAAGACTGATCAAATAGGAGTGAACTATTCTCAAATACCCCCAGTATTAGAGGAAAATTCACTAGGACAGATTATTAATACTCAACCATCTTATGAAACTTTAAATGTTATATATAATCAAAATAATAATCCCTATTCTAACTATTTTAACCCTGGATGGAAAAATCACCCTAATTTTAGTTGGAATAATTATAACAACCTGGTGAATCCGTCCGAAAATCTGAACAATCAATGAAATCCTAATTTTTGACCATATTATCCTCCAAGATTTAACTTCAATCCTAACCCACAAGTTAAGGAAAAGAATACGATGGAAGAAGTGATATTGAATATGGGAAATCAAATACAAAATTAAGGGCTGCTATTAGAAATATTAAAAATAAATTAGGATATATTGCTACTGCACTTAATAACAGACCTTGTGGAATTCTTCCGAGTATTGTTAAAGTTAATCCAAAAGATCAAAATAAAGATCAAATTAAAGCAATTCAAGTACAAAGTGGAAAAGAAGTTGAAACAAGGATCCAAAGAGAAACTGAAGTTTATGAAGAGAAGGAAGAAATGGAAAATGATCAACATGAAAATGAATAAACACATGTTCCTTTAGAAAAAACCATTACCTCCGTTTCCTCAAATACTGAAGCAGAAAAATAAAGATAAATAATCAACAAAAATTTTGGAAATTCTTTAGTAATTAACGATAAATATTCCTTTTGTTTAAGCTTTGGAACACAAGCCAAGTTATGTGAAATTTATGAAGGATGTACTAAAGAAGAAAAGGAAGTTTACAGATCATGAGACTGTTGCACTCAGTGAAGAGTGTAGTGTTATTATTCAGAAAAAGCCTCCTAAAAAATTAAAAGAACCACGTAGTATTACTATACCTTGTGCAATTGGTGAAAAGTTCTATGGAAAAGCTTTATGTGATTTAGGAGCGAGTATCAATCTTATGCCCTTATTGATCTTTAAATGTTTAGATTTGAGAGAAATTTCTCCTACTACTGTAACTCTTCAGTTTGTCAAATAACTTATCCAAAAGGAGTTATAGAGGATGTACTAGTAAAGTGGATAAATTTATTTTCTCCTGTAGACTTTATAGTATTAGATATGAAGAGAGAAAGAGATTCCTATTATTTTAGGGAGACCATTTCTTGCAACAGGAAGAGCTGTAATAGATGTGTAAGAAGAAGAATTAATAAGGAGAGTTAATTATCAAAGAGTAAAATTTAATATAGCAAAAGCTATGAAATATCCTGCAATAGAAAAAAATAATGAATGTTTTAGGATGGAAGTAGTCGATTATCTGAGTAATGAACAGTTTAAAAATGAGTGTGAAGATAAATTAAAACAAGGAGGAATTTTTGAGAATGAAGATGAAATAATAGGAGAAGATTTGGATTATATTCAGGGCAAATTTCAAATGTTAGACTTGTTGGAAAACAATAGTAAAAATCTTATTCCTTCAAGTATTAAACCACCTAAACTTAAAATAAAGATATTACCTGCCCATTTAAAGTATTTGTTTTTCGGAGAGTCATCTACATTGACTGTTATTATATCGTCTGAGTTAACTGAAATTCAAGAACAAAAGTTGATAGAAATGTTGAACAAGTATAAAAAGGCTTTTGGATGGACTTTAGCATATATTAAAGGAATTAGTCCTTCAATTTGTATGCACTGAATTTTATTAGATGAACAATATGAACTTAAAGCTGATCCTCAAAGAAGATTAAACCCAATAATGAAAGAAGTTGTCAAAAAAGAGATTTTAAAATGGTTAGATGCTGGAATTATATAGCCTATTTCAGATAGTACTTAGGTAAGCCCAATTCACTGTGTTCGGAAGAAAGGAGGGGTGACAGTTGAAGAAACTGAGAAAAATGAAACTTTGTATTGACTATAGAAAATTAAATATGGCCACCAGAAAAGATCACTTGTCTTTACCCTTTCTAGACCAAATGTTGGATAGATTGGCCGAGAATAAATAATATTGCTTTTTAGATGTATATACTGGTTATAATCAAATTTTAATTGCTCTAGAGGATCAAAAGAAAACAACATTTACAATCTCATATGGAACATTTGCTTTTCATAGAATGTATTTTGGATTATGCAATGCACCTGCAACATTTTAAAGATGCATGATGTCAATTTTTAGCAATTTTATAGAACATGGAATGGAAGCGTTTATGGGTGATTTATTTGTATTTGAGACTTTGTTTGATTTATGTTCTAATAATTTAGAAAATTTTTTGGAAGTATGTGAAAAAGTCAACCAAGTATTAAATTGGGAAAAATGTAAATTTATGGTTGCAGGAGGTATTGTGCTTGCGTATAAATTTATGAATAAGGCATGGAGGTAAATTCTGCAAAAATCCAAGTTATAGAAAAATTACCACCACTTACTAATGTTAAATGGGTGAGAAGTTTTCTAGGACATGATGGTTTTTATAGGCGCTGCATAAAAATTTTTTCAAAAAAAACTAAGCCGCTATGCCAACTTTTCAAAAATGATAAGAAATTTTATTTTGATGAGGAATGCATAAAAGCATTTGAATTATTAAAGAAAAAATTAGTCACTACACCTATAATAGTACCACCTGACTAGGAAAAATCATTTGAAATTATGTGTGATGCTAGTAATTATGCTATTGGAGTTGTATTAGAACAAAGGCATGACAAAGTTTTTAAAGTTATATATTATGCTGGAAAGACTCTAAATGATATTCAAATTAATTAAACTACTACTAAAAGAGAGTTATTAGCTATTGTTTATCACTTTAATAAACTTAGCCTTATTTAATTGGAACTAAATGTATAGTGCATACAGATCATTCTGCTATTAAATACTTAATACAAAAGAAGGATGTTCAACCAAGATTAATTAGATGGATACTTCTATTGCAAAAGTTTAATTTTACTGTGATTGATAGAAAGGGAAAAAATAATCAAGTAGTTGATCATTTGTGTAGGATAGAAATAGAAATATTAACTAATTTTCTAAATGAAATTTTAGAAATTTTCCCTGATGAACAGCTAATTAGTATTGATGAAATTGATGTACCGTGGTATGCTGATATATTAAATTATATTGTTAGTGATATTTTACCACCTGATATGAAAGATCCACAATTGAAGAAAACTATAAGATTCAAAAGACTACTTTTGAGATGATCCATATTTATATAAACAATGTAAAGATCTAATTATTAGAAGATGTGTGCCTTATGAAGAAACTCAACAGATAATTGAATGATGCTATGATTATGAATTTGGAGGACATTTTAGAACAAATAGAACTGCATATAAGATTTTGCAAGCTGGATTTTATTGGTCTACTATTTTTAAAGATGTTAATGAATATATTAAAATGTGTGATAGATGTCAACGAGTAAAAAATATTTTTAAATGAAATGAAATGCCTCTAAATTACACATTGGAAGTTGAAATTTTTTATGTCTGAGGATTAGAATTTATGGGACCATTTGTGCCTTCATTTGGAAGCTTATATATATTACTTGTTGTTGATTATATGTCCAAATGGATTGAAGCTATTGTTGTACCTAGATGTGATGCTTAGAGCTTGTTGTTGATTATATGTCCAAATGGATTGAAGCTGTTGTTGTACCTAAATGTGATGCTCAATGTTGATTATATGTCCAAATGGATTGAAGCTATTGTTGTACCCAGATGTGATGCTCGGAGTGCTTCTAAATTTTTAATTATAAATATTTTTACAAGATATGGAATGCCGAGAGTAATTATTACTGATGGAGGATCTCATTTTAAGAATAAGAGAATAAAAAATTAATTAAGAAATATGATTTTATGCATAGATTTTCTAATGCTTATCATCCTCAAACTAGTGGTCTAGTAGAGATATCAAATCGTGAAATTAAACGTATTTTAGAAAAAACTGTAAATCCTTATAAATTGGATTGGTCTGCTAGACTATATATTGCATTATGGTCATACAGAACTGCTTATAAGGCTCCTATAGGAATGTACCCATACAGATTAATATTTGGAAAAACATGTCACTTACCAGTAGAATTAGAGCATAAAGCATTTTAAACTATTAAGGAATTTAATTTTAATCTCAAATATGATGGAAAGAAAAGATTATTGCAACTCAATGAACTAAAGCATTTTGGGCTATTAAAGAGTTTAATTTTAATTTAAAGGATGCTGGTGAGAAAAGGTTTTTGCAACTCAATGAACTTGAGTAGAAATGAAGCATATGATAATGCAAAAATATATAAAGAAAAAATGAAAATATGGCATGATCGAAAGGTTATTTAGAAGAAATTTGAACTTGGACAAGAATTTCTATTATATAATACAAGCTTGAGATTACTTCCAGGAAAATTGAAATTCAGATGGTTAGGACCATTTAAGGTGAATAAAGTATATCATTATGAAACTGTTGTTATTAAAAATCCTAACACTGGAAAGGAATTTAAAGTTAATGGGCATCGTCTGAAACATTATTATGAAGTGCACATACCTCAATTTAAAAAAAATTTAATGTTAAGTCAGCCCAGCTAAACAAATGGTGTGACTGGTTGACGACGTTAAATGAAGCACTTTGTGGGAGGCAACCCATACATATATGTCTATATATTACTATTTTGTTTGATAAGTGTCTTATATATTGGTAGATAATAATCCTACACAATTGCATTTATTATAAATTAAGTCAAATATTGGTATTAGGGAAAAGTTGGAATTAAATTGAACAAAAAATGAAAGTAGCAAAATTTTGGCCACTAGCGCCGACGGCACCCAAAAGAATGGACCTCAGCACCGTTAGCGCCAATCGGGAGCGTCGACGGCGCCGAGAGTGGTTTGACAATTTAGACGACTTTTTGCTGACTTTGGCAGGATTTCGCTCCATAATAACCACCAGTAGGAGTTTTAAAAGTCTTAAACACTTCTTAGGATGCCTAGAAACTTCCTATTTTAATATTCCATGGCTTCCAATTCCAGAAAGACTTCAAGGTATGGAGTTTTCAATAGAAGAAAGTTCATTATCTTTTAAGCGCTGAGATTATACGATAAAGTTATTATGAAGAAGAGATTGATCAAGGAAAGTGGATTTATTAATCATGGATTGATCAATCCAAGTGCTCCAGTTGATAATATCATTATGCAAAGGCGATGAGAAGTTTTGTGTTACACTACCGCTGCGGTTGTAATGCTTGTAGTGAAGGAGTTCTATGTAAATCTACATAGAATTACCTAAGGAGTTGTCTTTGTATGAGGTAAGGCTATACCATTTACTCCTGCGAGGATTAATGAATTGTATATGATAGAAAATATTCCAATTTGTCATTATACAAATTTCATTCTTACGTGAGATTTGATGAAAGATGCTTATAATTTCTGACGGATGAAAGTGATATGTGGGAAGTACGGGATGAAGGATATATTAGTTTTCCTATCTTCATCACTTAATCCAATTTTGAAGCAGTGGCATTTCTTTATTTGTGCAAAATTACTCCCTACTATGAAGATTAGTAGAGTCACTAAGGAAAGTGCTATTTTAAACTATTGAATTCAAATGGGTAAAACTATTTATATAAGTTCAATCATATTTAAATCTATTATGGATATCATTATGAATGGGCCAATTTATGGACTTGGGCATCGTTCTACAATTTTTCTGATTTGCAGTCAATCCCAAGTGCCATATGAAAGTTGGGAAAAAGTTTTACTACCATGGGAGCCCATGATCCCTATTGATGATCAATATGTTGGTAATGGAAATGAAACACTAAATGCTATTATGGATCATTCTTCACATGCTTCAACTCCATTAATACCACCAACAGTGGGAAGTTCACTTTCTTTGGAGAAAAAATTGAAGAAAATTGAAAGGGAACTTTAGAGTATTATGAATGCAATGGGAGCTCTTAAGTACCGTTTTGATCACTGATTGGAGAATGGAAGAAAATTTTGATCATACTGGAACTTTTGAAGCAGGATTAGTTTGAATTTTTAAAGAAAATTAGTGAATCGAAGAAAATTTGACAGATCAATTCCCGTACCGATCCTTCTACAACCTATATGTTCATTACCAATCCATTGGAGATATTAGAGGAGGTTAAAGCACTGAAGATGAAGCGGAATGACTGAATACTTTGGATTCTCTACTTGCTTAAAAATATTTATGTATTTGATGTATTTGTGTGGATTTGATTTGATTTGGTGTGGTTTGTCTTTGCTTTAGAATTCTAAACTTTGATTATGTGTATAGTTTTGTGTCAGCGTTCAGTGTTGTGGCTTGATTTTGACGTTGATTTATATATAATTTGTTTAATATGTGTGCATGTGTGATTTGTGAAATATGTTTGTAAAAAGTATATTTTCATATATAAAGGTTAGATTGTTATTTTTTTTTTTAAATGATTGTTTATGAATGTTTATTTATGAATTATTGTTAAATAAAAATCTATGTTTATAAATACTAAAAAAACTTTGGAGTAAATTAAAAGGAAATTGAAAATTTGAAAAAATCAACATAGTGAATTTCAGGCCTTTAGCGCCGATAACGATGGCATGGGCGCTGACAGCACCTTCGACCCAAGAGTAGTAATAACCCCTTCAATTCATAATTTTCTCTGCAAAGCCTCCATTTTTACCCCTAAAGCAACCTTCAACCTTCAATTTTCACACTTAGGCCTTGATTTTGGGTGTACTTTAAAGTAAATTTTTTTTATTTTCACCAAAGATTTTCTCACAATGCCTAGACCTGAAAGTTTTGTTTTTTTGGGAGATTTTGAGAAAATGCTTTGGTGAAAAACTTTTACTTAGTGGATATAACTTTAAAGTGCTTTAAATTTTGATTTTTGGAATTTTGGAATTTTTTTAGATTTTTATCAAATTTTTCTAAAGTTCCTATGGCTCCTAGATCGAGCAAAAGAAAAATATAATATGACGAGCAAAAGTTTGTTAGCTTTAAAGCTACTGTTCGATTTCATAATCTTTGAGAAAATAAGAAAGTGATTCTGGATCGAGGTTTCAAAAATCTAGGAGGAGAAGTTGAACCATTGATTATCACTCGACAGTAGGAAAGCTTCTACTATTTTACTGCTGATGTGATAGCTGGGATAGTTATGGAATTTTTTGCCAATGGAATTTTATGCCAACTTTCCCGAGGCTTCTCATGATTTTTTTTCGTTCGAGGAAAAAGGGTAGAGTTTACTCCAAGAAAAATAAATGAATTTTATCAATTGGAAGATGTTTATAGATGCCAGTATCATTCATTCTCTACCACAAATGAGGCCTTAGATGATGTTATTTACTTTTTGAATGGTGAGAAAGGGGCTTGGACAGTAAATAATGGAGTTAAAGTCAACTTTCTCCTTTCCATGTTAAATATAGTATCTAAGGCCTGACATTATTTTATTTATGGGAGGATGATTCCAACAAACCATCATAGTGAGGTGACCAAGGATAGAGCCATCCTGAACTACTGTATTCAACAAGTGATGGATATAAATGTAGGCTATATCATTTTTATAAACATTTGATCTATTGCTCTGAGAGAAACCACTGGTGGATTGGCACACCCTGCACTCATTTATACACTTTGTGAGCATGCCAGAGTTGATTTCGGACCTGATGAGGAGAGGATTGAGCCTTAGAGACCGATTGGGCCAGCAAACATTAAGACTTATGAGTCTCATGTTGATTGGAGATCTAAAAGTAAGGTCAGGGATATTCCTTCTACTTTTAGGACCCCTACTTTTTGTGAGCCTACTTCAAGTTACACCAGTAAGAGGAAGTTATTGGACCAGATGATGATTCAATAGAGAGATTTTTTGAGGTTGGATCATAGGATGTAGAACATGGAGGCCAGAAATGCTCATACATATGATCTGATTCGCCAGAAGTTTGAATATGATGTTGCTTATGATGATGCTTTAGTGAAATACTTGAGGGGTGATCATACATTTTAGTTCCCTTTTCACCCTGTTTATACTCCATATCAGCAGCAACAGTTAGTTGTTAATGATGAAGAAGATGATGACTGGTGATCTTTTTGTTTGTTTTTTTGTTTGTATTGTACTTTGTGAATAAATTGTTTATTTTGTGATATTGTTGAGACTCTGTTGTTATGTTGAAATGTGAAACTGTAAAGTGTAAAACTGTTTTCATTTTTAGAATTTACTTTAGTTATGTTGTTAGTTTCTGCACTTTGTTATTATATGTATCGTAATGAACTCTTTCTCAGAAAATTATATATATATATATATATATATTATGTGCAATTTAATGTTTTAAGCCTTGTAGTTTTTCATATTAGCATGTGCAGCATTTCAGAATTTATTTGTAAAAATTAGAATCTTTAACAGGTTGAATTTTTTTTATGTATTAATGCTTTCTTTCACCCTTTATTTTTAAAGTTCTACATGTAAATATTTTAAGAAAAAAATTTTGGGGGGATAAAAATTATTTTAATAAAAGAAAAGAGAGAAATTAATTTTATTTGTCCTCACTTAACTATATTTACAAAAATTTTAAATTTAACATGACCTTTGGTATTAGGGGTTAACTTTGGATTACTATATTTATGTTTCTAAATATATAGTAAATTTAAGTAAAAAATTTTCAATACTAAAGATTAATTCTAGAGACTAAGATATTTGGTAAAAGAGAATAAGACTATGTTTTTCTATTTTTAGTAAAGGAATTTGTATTTTTAAAGTATTAAAAATCATAAAAGATTCATATAAAAAGAAAAGAATTAAAATTTATGTAATTTTTAAGATAATATAAATTTGTTAAGTGAAGCAATGTAAAAAGTTTTTAACTTTAAGAAGAGGATAGTGAAGTTCAAAATCATTAAAGGCTATCCAGAAATAGTAATCCTCACAAACATTAAAAAAAAAAAAAGAAAGAAAAGAAAAAGGGGATTAACAATGATCCTGAAAAGAAAAGAAAAAAAAAGATGTGGGGATTAACAATGATCCTGAAAAGAAAGTCCTTAAATTTCACCCAATTGATTGCCTTAACCTCCAAATTGGCATCCAATTCATGTTGAAAACTCTTCATGAGGTCCCTATTGACCATTTACAACAATCACTTTGGACTTTGCCCAAGGCCAACCCAAGCTAGACCCAAGCCTAGCCCAACATGACCAAATTGATTAACGTTCAAATTTCATTCAAATTGACCTTTCAATTGAACTCAAAAACACTTCCATCCTTCACCAAAGTTGTTCCTTGTGACCATCTACACCAAATTCAACAATCATTTGAGCAAATTTACATGGCTAACCTAGCCCAAACTCAAGTTTTGGTCATTTGTACCTACTTGGACCCATACACTAAATGTGACCTAACTACCTTAAAGCCACCAAATTAACTCCACCACAGCCATTAGTTGGACTTAGTGACCAGTCCAAACACCATGAAATCACCTAAATCAAGCCATG
>JXCR01131180.1:100681-134873 GCA_002079205.1 Phalaenopsis hybrid cultivar | reverse complement strand
CGAACAACTCGTGTTCGGCTCGTTCGTTTGAACACGAACAGTGACTTCACGAACAATTTCAAACACGAGCTTATTTCAAACAAACTAAATTTCAAACGAACCGAACACAAACACAAGCTCTGTTCGTTCGTGTTCGATTCGTTTACACCCCTATTCTTGGGCTTGACTTGATAAACTCATATATCGTTCACTAATGGGCTTAAAACATCAACTCCACATCATTTTTTTTTCTTTCGTTCGTGTTCGATTTGGTGTTTGCCTATGAAGAGAACCATTTCCCTAAATGGATTAGAATTAAATTATTTTAGGGAAAGTATTAAACATGCATGGTGGACAATGATGTAAGCTAAATAACTAGCATTGAAGTTGAATAAAACATGCAAAATGTCAGTTCATTAGAGAGAATTGAGGTTATGTAAAGCATTACAATGAAATATGTCGATTGATAAATGAGAACTATAACAATGTGAAAAAGGTTAAGAGATAATCAATCCATAACTTTGATGTTTATTGAAAAATAAATGGTGAATTAGTTTAGAGAACACTTTTATACTATTGACTTGAAGACGGGGTGTGTGTTATACCATCATCAATAACTTCCTAAGATGACCATAAAATAAGCAAATATAAGAGTCCCCTTATAATAACCTCTAATTCTTTATAAGCGCAAATGATTTTTTAAAATATATACATTGAATTTGTGCACATAGCCTTGTACAACTAATCAGAACTTATTTTTAATAATATATGTGAAGTCATCTTAAGACTAACTTTGCTTAAATGATATTTTGATCTTGAGTTTTGGGATTAATTCCTAAATATCATTTCTAACAAATTGATTTTGTTCATCCTCTATTACTATCAATCCAAAATATCATACAAAGCTTCATTAATATATTTAAGTTCTATTTTCATGATAAACATCATCCCTGGTACGTTTTCTAGCCTCAATACCTTGAGAAGAGTTTCCTTCATTGAATTTTTAATGACTGCTCACGACTTTTATTCCATATGTTGAGAGTGATATCTCTAATCTTTCAAATTTATGTCTTTTAGGCCGTATTCGGCTGCAACTTAATTTTACGTCAAACAAGATTTATCAAATCCGAGTTTATCATATCAATGTTACGAAAGAAGAGCTCTCAAGCAACAATGAAATAAATCCCGCTCATAATCTGATTTACTAAATCTAAATTTACGCAATTAAATAATGAAACGCTGGAAGAGAAAAACAGAATATGATAAAATTGAATTTAACGAAGTGTTAAATTTAGTTTTTAGTTTTAAATATTTAACTGCATTCAAGCTAAATCCTATAAATAATATACTACCTAATACAACCTTTGTCTATCTATATCTTCATTCCAATCATTTCTAATCCGTTGAGTTGAATTTGCATCTAAGTTCACATTAAAGCCTGCCCTAAAACAAGGACAAGACTGGTTCATCTAAGAAAAAATAGTCCTTCATTTTAATACAGTTCGTACAGCAGAAATCTGGCTTGGCTAAATAAGCTGCTTTGAATGGGCCTCTGAAAAATACGCACTATCCTTAGTCTGTGCTATTCTAAAGAGAACAATAGTTCTGGCTTTGTAACTTTCTCCCAAAGTTTACTTAGATTGAATTTTTTTCAAGGAATCTTACCTTTTGCTCTTCGTTACAATACTCAACCAAAAATTTTCCAACACGCCTTGTCTGCATAGAGATGCGAAGATGTCACATGGGGATCACTTGGGCCTCGTTTGTTGGACAGAAAGTAGCCGGAGAGGATTGTTTCTTGAGGGTTCACCTTTGGTCTGTTTGGCGCAGTTTATTTGGTGCGGTGGCATTTTGAAAACGCACCTGACCTATTTGGGTAAACTGCGTTTTGACAGCTTATGCGTTTTAAAAACGCTGAAAGCAGCATTTTCACACCGCACCTAGGTAGGTGTGGTGAGAGCTTTCTGACAGCAGTCTGACTTTTTCAAAAAATATTAAAATTTGTAATAGTCACCGCACCTAGCTTATTAGCAGATTATTCAATAAGTTGCAGCTGCCCCAAACAGACCTCGTCGTTCTAAAATGCAAACGCGGGGCTCCATGAGCGAACATCCAATTTAAAGGATCCAAACTTGGCCTTATGAGGTTGTTCTTGAAATTTTTTAAAACCAACATATTAAATATTCTTTTTTTCTCCTAAATAGGCATTTTAAAAAAAAATTTAAGAAGAATAAATTCACAGTTGAGGTGATCGATTTTAATTGATCGTCTCCGATGCGATTTATTTAAAATATTTGGTGTTTATGTGGCTGATTTGGTTTTTATATGATTAATTGGAATGTTAAATAATTACTTTGATTTTTATTTGAGTTATTGTTATTTTAAGAGTTAGTTATTAAGAAAATATTTATATGTTTATTATTATTATTTTTTAAATAATTTTTAAAGAGGTATTTACATAAATAACACACAACTCTTTTGTATTTTCATGTATAACATAATATTTTAATTAGTATATGTATATCATACAAACTTTTCATATCAGACAAAAAAATATCACTATTTTACTTAAAAAAAAAGGCCTTTTCATGCATGGGATGGTGACATGCATGTAAAAGTTGAAGTTTAGGTGTTAGATATGTAAATAAAAAAGAATTGAGTGGTATGTATGTAAAATCCTCTAAATAAGTTTTCCCTCATCAGGCCAAAGCAATTCATTGGCATGGCTGAATTGCATATGTTAAATTCAAATCCCAACAATAATAATAACTTTTAAGATAATCTTTGAATAAGAAAACATTAATACAATTGTTGAATCTAAAAATATCTTGTTGATCAGACCCAAAGTATAGAAGGTTGGACAGATGAGAGCAAGATAGAGAAAGTGAGAGAGAGATAAAGTATATGGTACACAAATTACGAGGGGATAAATTCAGTAGTCATTTCTTGAAGAAATCATTCTTATTCATAGATCATAGGAGTATCTAGTAAAATTACATATTTGTTCCCATTTTAATAGGGACGTGACAGGTCATTATTAAACATTTTCATATTTATAACTTACTCCAAGGCTCTTTAATGTCCATAACAAACTTTGGCACCATTTCACATTCATAACTGTTCAAAAGAGGGGTATTTAATGGTTCGCTGATGTTGTCATTCGATCGACTGATAATCGTTTTGTCAACTAAGAGGTCTTTCGGTCGGCCTCCTTGAGAGAACCCTCAGTAGAGACCATCTTGTCGTTGAGGTGAACTTGAACCGTCAGTCAAAGGGTGTATCACCATAATCTGACAAGCATCTCTCCTTGGACAAAAGGTCCTACTCAGAGGATTAGAAGAAATTCAACGGGGTGCGCTTTGGTCATACCAATGAAGAATTCCATAATCAATCAAGGGAGCTAGCCATAGTTGATTGCTCCTCAGAACATGTGTCTCCTGTTCTTTTGTTCGATAAGCTCATAGTTCCAACCGAAGGAACCAACGCTTGTTGTCATTATCTTTTGACTATCCCGATGCAGTCCTTTGGTGTCAATTTAGCAACATTCGTTGAATTTCCTTAAGATTTGTGCAAAATTTTTATGTATATATTTAATTTTCCGATTCTCTTACTTCTTAAAAATAAAAGGTGCAATAATAATAATTAAATTAAATATAAAAATTAACTTATTTATTGCATAGTAATTACTTCTAATTATTGAGCTCCCTAGATTTTTGTGCCCTCATTTCCTATAAATAAGACATGATCAACACTTTTTCTTCTTAATTTCTGAATTTTTAGCCATTCAGTTAGTTTTTAGACGGAAAAAAAAAGTGACGGTGAGTGACAAGAAATCCACAAATGAGGAAGCCGTGTTAAAGGCCTTCAAGCTTTCGACCGAAAAACTAAACTGACAACACGAAATTATGGAGGAATTTTAAGATAATTGTTATGGCTTGATTTTTGTGTTGGGAGAAGGAACAAAATGACACCACGGTATTTAAATTGAATCAATTTGAAATTCCATGAGCCTAACAAAGCTAAACACAGATTACCGTAAACTCTGAAGAATCTCCTCCGGTTTTGACCAAACAAGTTCATATGCTGATTAAACTGAATTCTACTTCAGACCATTTTGTCTTCTATGTGGAAATATTATTATGGCAGTACATGCATGCATGTACTATACTACTGGAGCTCAAACTCAATCAGCTCACTCAACCGTACTTCTTAGATCTATGGAAGTCTGATCCGTTCACAAATGGAATGGTAAGCCTGTTATAGAGAGAACGCTTGTCTGCACATGACTTTGCTTTCTATATCTAAGGAAAAAGATAAGTTGTACAGTCGGTATTAAAAGAATAGAGGAGGGAACCTTACATATAGGGTTATCATTTTCAACCAACTGCCTTCTTAGCTCCGTTACTGGCTAAGAATAAAAACTTTTTCAGCAATTGAGGCCATCTATGTCAAGCAACTTTCATGGAATAATGGAGGTCACACGGGCGTCCCCACTCAAATTCAAATTTTTATTTATACGGAAGAGTCATTTAATCTTTTGTTCCTTCTGAAACATCAATTTTATGGCTTCTGAAATACCAATTTATCCATCATTTCACCTATGTTGTAAGTTTATCTATTATTACGACGTATTTTGCATCTTGAAATGTGCCCATCTCTGGTGCTTTATTTGCTTTTGTTTTCATCACCAGTCAATGAACAGGTTATAGTGCTGCAGTATACTTGTATGCATTAAATGATTTGAATCCATCGGTTTCTTTCATGCAGTTGTGTTACGTTTTAATGTGGTTTTCTCCTCTTGTTTTTTTGCCTGGAACGTTAATGTCAAAAAGGAATGCAATGTATTTAAAGAACATGCAGCATATTATATATATATATATATATATATCATTGTAGTACCTTACATATAAGAAAATAGAATATTTTTACTTTCTTATTACATACACGACAATGATATGTATCGTTTTTAAGGTCTGTATATTCGGTTTAATTAACTGACTTTTTTTCTCACGTGGAACACAAATAGAAGCCTGAAAGAAAGGGAAGAGAGGAGCAAAGCCGATCTACCAAATATAATAAATTCTAATTTATCTACGACGGCGGAGTTCGTGAGTGATGATGAAATAAATTCACCTCACAATCGGATTTACCGGATTTATGTAGGAAAAGATACAAAACATAAGGATATACAAACAGAACACAAGAATATTTGATAACAGAGGGCTAAATCTAATGTTCGATTTTTTAATGTTTGGCTGGATTTAAGTGAAATTTACTACTAAATTCTATTTAAAATATGCTAAAAATATGGCCTAAGAGGCGAAATTTGTATATGATGTTTACTTTTATATATTTTTTTCCCCTCTATTGGAAGATGCTGGCTTATGCGATGAACAAATTGAAGTGATTTTGATGTGAAATTCTGGCTTGATTCGCAACCGTTTGATGCCCAGCTTCGTGTTGTGGGAACATTAAGATCAGGTATGGCAAACTTTTGAATCTCAACTAAAGTAATGAACAAAGCCTCGAAAGTCGAGACAAGCGAAACAGTTTTATGTTTAAGAAAAAAAACATATAAAATCATTTGTAAGTGGAATTGCATACATTTATAATTATATAAATTAATTTTTGTATCACATTAATAGGATCTTTAACGGTATTTCATAAAAAGTAAATAATCATGAACTAATCAGAAATAAACAAGTGCAAATGCAACAACAAATCTCGAAATCTACCTTAAGTCTGAAAAATAGCTATAAACTTAAGCATAAATACATATCAACAAAATGAGAGTTGTTGAAATATTTTTTCTAAGCGAAGCACTGTGGTGTCATATGCAGGGCGCCTTAACGCCTAGAACAGGTAAATTATAGCCAAAATTATGAGAGCACGATACTTTGGCGCCAGAGGCCAAACACCCAAACGTTTGAGACTAGCACTGCCTCACTCATAAAAGCAGTTTCGTTGTGTTGGAAGCCCTTGGATAAAGTATTAGAGTTGTGAAACGGGGCACATGAACTTAATACTGTAGTGCCCAACACTAGCACCCAGACACTACCACCTTAGTGTCTGCTTGTGTGTGTGTGTGTGTTAATTGTGTAGAGAGAATTGAGAGAAATTCCAAAGGAGAAGTAAATCATAAAAAGAGAGTGGNGTAGAGAGAATTGAAAGAAATTCCAAAGGAGAAGTAAATCGTAAAAGGAGAGTGGCTTGTAGTGAGAAGAGATTCAAATTCCTTTTCTTTTTTTTTGTAAACCTTGTGTTTCTATCAATAAAATCTCCTATGTTTACTTTGCAAGTATTTGGGAACTAATTTATAATGCTTCTTTGATTTGTTTTTGTAGGATTCTTGTTTAGTTCTTATAAAATTCTAATGATAATTTTGTAGCATGTTGATGTGTTAATCTTTAATGCTTCATTTACTTTCTCTCTGGTTACTATAAATGATAAAATAACTTGTGATCTAGAATTGTAGAAAGAATACTTGAAAAATAAGTAGGTTAACACAATTTCTTGATGGATATGAATTTTGTCATTAGGATACTACATTCACATAGATGAATGATAAATCCTGGGAGCCTTTGCGAGATTAATATGACATAACTATAATATGAAACTCCAATGCTTCTTATGTTTAGAATAATATTAATGAGTAATTGTCCCTAATTTTTAGTGGTAAGTAGAAGAGTTTAGTGTATGGAAATATAGTTTTCACAAGAACCAATTCAAAGAATCTTTTCTTGTTCAAGTCAAAATAAAAACCTTTTAGATTTCACTTTCACCTTTAAGTACTTTAGAAAATTCTTTATAAAAAAACATCAAACTTTTGATTAAATTTGGGATTAATAAATTAGTACTTAAACTAAAGAAAACTTGTTCTTCATGGGAACAATAATACATACTCATATTTTATAAACTACTTAGTCGACATGCTTACTTTCATGGTTAACGCATGCAACACCGTATCACAAATTAAGTTTTTAGTATTGTTGTAGCTGAGCAATGGTAATTTCTCAATTAAGGTGAAATGCTAGTTGAAGATTTGAATTTTAGGTTAAAAAATAATGGTAATATATGTTGTTTATATTTGGTTTAGTTTTATAAATGATCTATTTATTTTGATTAGATTTGTTGCAAATTGCTTTTAGAAAAATCTAAAAACATCAAAAGTGTGTTATTTGCTTTATATGAGAATTGTGACATCTTACGCTATTTGTTGTATTATACTTTATTAATTGTTATTTTAGTGTCATTAACTAGTCTTAGGTTGCATGCATTGGATTAAATTTGTTGATCTAGAATTACTAAAAAATTAGAAAACTTATAAAAATCAAAAAGACTTTGGGAAAAATGGCAAATCCTCAAATAGAAAACATTCAACTCAAACCACTTAGAGATTTTTCGAGCTCTATGGTAGATGAAATTCATTAGAGCGCATAATAAGAACCTCACCATTCAAGCCAAAACTTTTGAATTCAAACCTGTCATAATTTGTTTGGTTCAAAATAATCAATTTAGTGGTTCGCTTATAAAATACCCAAACTCACACATAGCCAGCTTCTTAGAGTTAGTGTCACATAGAATGTTGTTAAGTTTAGGTTGTTCCCTTTTTCACTTAGAGATAAGGCTAAGATGTGAATTAATTCTTTTTCACATCGGTTTTTCACAATATGGAACGATCTTACACACAAATTTTTGGCTTAATCTTTCCCTCCAACTAAAATTATTAAACTTATAATAGGCATATCTTCTTTCATCTATGAGAGGTTTATTATAACCCACATGATTGGTTTATTATACAGATTTTTTATAATGGGTTGATGAATCATTAAGATTTAAGTATGTAGCGTGGGTGTGCCCAAAACACGGTGTGGCCTCTCTAGAATCTTTTTACTAGTGCGGGACCAGTGCATGGACATTAAAAATACGAAGGTGCAGGTGCGCCTGAAATACGAAGGTGCGAGTGTGTCGGGGCAAAGTTTTCTGTATTGAAGTGTTCGATGCGACCCATTGAACCCAAAAGGGCGTTCGCAAGCCATGAGGTCTTTCAGAATGAAATATCATCACGTAGGCTCGGAAGTGCGCACCACAAGGCCTTCATGGATGTCTCGAGCTACAAGGAACAATGTATGCATGAAGCATGGCCTCGATGTGCTCAGTCGGACATCGCATACGTATCACATTAATAAGTGATTCCAACAATGAAAATAAGTCTAGAAGCACAATTAGGTTAGAACACTGAATTATAGTGGAATAGTAATATTGCCAGTAGATTCTTTTAAACTTAGTGGAGAATGTGGGTGCCCAGGAATTCTTGCAAGGGATGGGAAAACATATAATATGTGATTTCAACACTTGTTATTGGTCGAATATTATTTTTTTATTTCAATTTATTTAACGTGTCCACCACATATCTTAAAAAATTTATATCTAAATGATCATATTGGCATTTAAAGAGTAATAAACCACCATAAGAGAAAGAAATATTACATTGAAGTAGACCTAATCATTCACATGATAAAAAATTTAAAATATATTGATCTACCTGAAATAGAGATTTTTCTCCTACGTTACGGGTGTAAGATAAAGTTTATATTATTTTAGTGTCAAGTATCTTCATAAGGGCAATCACTCATAGTTAATTTCATCTCTAGAGTTGTAAATTTCATAGAAACTCTCGATTAAAGTATTGGCTTATGTAACCCATATTTCAAGATTATATTTTAAAGCTAGGATTTCAAAGGTGATGATTAGATCAAAGTTTAAAATTTTAAAAGAATTAAGCTCAAAGTTTGGGACATACAGTTCAAAGATAATGTGTCATGGAAAGATTTCAACATCCTAAGCAGAAAGGTTTACCCAGAAGACATATATTTGTTAATGATTGAAGAGCTCTGAGTTAAAGTGATGGTGGAATGAAAGGCTTTAAAAGGAAATAAACTAGTTTGCTTGATTGAGGAAGTTTGGAGGTCTAGATTGGGAAAATTAATTTGAAAGTTTGCTCTATGAATTTGAAGGATTTCTAAACTAAGTGGTAGAGTCGCTTAGAAAATATTTCTAGATGGATGTGAAAATCTTAATTTTGACGTAAGAAAAAACTCTACAAGGAGCTTAAGTGGGTGAACTAAACTAAATTTTGGGAATACCACCTCTAGTTAGAATGCACATGACTTTCCATTGCCCCGTTTGTGTGGTAACCTTCAATTATGAACCGACATTATAACCAAAAATCTCCACTTAGAGCCACCACAATGATAAATATAATGTTTCTTAACTAAATGTGGTTAGTGGTGCCTTCGTCAGTAACCATGAGTTACTTCATCCTACGACACCTACATATTTTCAGGGGGCAAGGTTGTTTGATTTAGGTCCTAATCCTTAGTAATAGCTATGGGTACCTAGTAAACTAACCTAAGCTTCTATATTGGAATAATCTAGGGTAGGTATGACCCTCAATTTTATTTATATTTTGGCCACCTTAGGGTTTCAAAGATGATCTACCAAGTTCAGTTTTGCATGATTTAAAGTTGGTGATTTTTTTTTAATACTTAATTCATGAATTGTTTTAATTCATAGTTTGTGGGTCATGACAAAAAATAAAAGTTGTTCTAAATTTAAACTTTTTTTTTTGTAATCTAGGTTGATGTCCTCAATTTATTTTTCTTCTTAAGTTTGGTTCTCCTAGATTGAAGTTTTCTATCATCTGCAAGTTTACGGATTAAATTCTCTTAAAATTTCAAATAATTTAAAGTTTTTGAGATGCTTAAGTTTTAATTTTTTTATATTGGAAGTTTAAATATTTTAAGTTATTTTGATTAATTTGAACATTAGCTTACTTTAAGTTAATTTAAATATTTTAATCATCTTTAAGTTATTTAGCTTAATAGCATAGATTTAATTTTAAATTTTGTAGTTTAAGTGTTCAAGTTATCAAGCTTAGGTGTTTTAAGTATTTAAAATATTTGGTTTAAGTTGTCTATGAATATTTGTAACAGTTTTAAATTATTTTTAAAAACTTCTAAAATTATTTTTGGGTTGTTATTAAACTATTTAAAGAAGATTATTATTATTCCTTAAGTTACCTTAAAAATTTTTAATTTATTTTTAAATTATTCTTAAATTAACATTTTTTAAATTATTTTAAAATGTTCTTAAATTGTTTTTAGATTTTTTAAGTTAATTTTTGAATTAGTTTTAAATAGCTTTTAAATTTTTAAAATTAGTTTTAAATTATTTTTAAATTATTTTGAATTATTTAAAAATCATTTTCATGTTAGCTCGAAGTTATCTAAAATATTTTAAATTGGTTTTTAAGTTAATTTAAGTTATTTTAACAATTTTGTACTAAATAAGCATGCAATGATGATTAAATTATTCACAAGGAAAACCTACATGTGAGAAATTCTCCTCCTTTTCTTTAATTCTATTTTCATGTATTTCACATATGAAAATGACTATACATGATATATGAAGAACATGAAACATCATATACATGTGAGTTATACTTCATGTGAAACACGAACTAAACTAGAATACACATAAAATATGAACAAAACTATTACAATTGGAGTACAAAATGAAGTTGAGTTGGGTTAGGCTCAAGTTATGCTAGATTTGGACTAGGGCGAACTAGGGCTAGGCGAGGTTGAGCTAGGGTTAGCTAGGACTGAGCTATGGTCAGTTAGGTTGAGCTAGGGTGAGCTAAGTTGGGCTAGGGTTAGCTAGATTGAGCTAGGTTGAGCTAGGTTTGAACAAGAATGTGCTAGGGTAAGTAAGGTTGGCTAGGGTCAACTAGTTTGAGCTAGGTTGGGCTAGGATGGGCAAGGTTGCTATGTTGGGTCAAGGTTTGACATAGTTAGGCTATGGTTGGGCTAGGTGAGGCTAGGTTGGGCTAGGTTGGGTTTGGATTGGACTAGATTAGGCTAGGTTGGGCTAGGTTAGACAAGTATGGGCATGGTTGAGCTATGGTTGTGCTAGGTCGGGTCAGACTGGCTTCGAGCTCGATTGGGTTTGGGCTGGGTTGGGTTCGAACTAACCTAAATTTGACCCAAACCCAATCCAAACCTAATCATTTCATTTAATTAATTATCTTAGGAACATAAAATAAAGAAAAGAAAATACATTAAATAAATAAATAAATAAAGCTTACATGTGATGAAAGATCGAACAATAGAGGGGGAAGGAGGAGGAATAGTGTTGAAGAACCACCAAAGAGAAGAAGGGAGGAGGGAGGAGGGAGGAGGTCATTGGACTGAAGAGAAGAGTCTATTTATAGGCGTCAAGGGGAAAGGATTCGTGGAAAGAATAATTACCTTCCTCAAATCAATCCCTCAAATTGATATGGATCATCATCAACTAGAACTGAGATTGATGACTGTATCTTCATCGACAGTTGGAGCTCCCATGGATTGTCAATAGCCAAAGAGTCGTAACTATTGGTCAGAATTGATCAAGAAAGGCCACAAATCGCTGGAGATGCAGGTGGACTGCTGGGAAACATGGGGGTGCTAGTGGTAACCGACACGGGTGCGACACTCACGACATGCCTATGAGGATTAGCTCTGCAGTGTAGTGGTGTCACATTGGCGCGCGGGCGCCAAACCTATAACTAGGGACAAATGCACCTGAATAGTGACATAAAGGCACCACTGATACCCTTTGAAGCACGGGCATGCCTCCTCTTGGCGTGGCATGCCTCAAGTGCTTTAAAAGGTGCATGGTGTGATCATGCCTCCAATACCCTAGGAGGCACAGGTGTGCTGATACACCTAAAATTGTACTATTTTTCATGTTTTATTTTATAATGATATTACACTTTAAAGGTATGTTTTCTTGCATTTTTTGTTGTAGATACATCAAATTGAAGAATTTAGAGTGATTGGAGCAAAAAGAACAAAAATGGACCAAACCGGAGCAAATTGGAGCAAATCGGGTCGAATTGGGGCACACCATAGCCATATGGACCAAAACCGGGCACTTAAGTGACAGTTCTCAATGCTTAAGCGCCCAAAAATCTGAGCTTAGGCGCCAAAGACGATTTTCAACATATATTCTAGAATATACTTCGGATTTGGACAATTTTTGAAGCGTTGCTTCGTGCATCTCTTGGGTAATTCATTGGAAATGATGAAATGGACTTTCTAGAAGAATTTAGGCTGGTTATATAGAGTTTTGAAGAGGCACTTGAGGCACAATTTGGAAAATTCAATGAATTTGGACACTTTTGAAGAGACGCTTAAGAAACTCTTAGGAAATTATAAATAAGGCTTGGAAATGTTTTTAAAAACTCTCTTGAAATCTCTTAAGTCTCTTGAAGTAATTAAAAGAGGAGAAGAAGACTTGGAGAAGAAGAAGAAGACTTGGGCGTGAGCCCCAAGTCGGGCGACAAGGTGAGAGAGAAAGAGAGAATGTGACATTTTCTTCTTTTCTTTTCACTTTGTTCTTGGAGAGGATTGTAAGGAGATTGCTTTTGTTATACAATGAGAGTTTGATTTCTATCAGAGATAAGTACTTTCATTGTATTTTGATTTGAATTTAGTACTTTGTTTGTATGGTTTCAGATTCTTGTTCAATGAAAAGTTCTTGTTGTTTCTCCATGTGTAGTGAGTAGTTTTCCTTACTCTTCCCTCTTGTAATGAATTAGTATGCATGTGTAGGATATAGAATTGAGTTGAGTGAGAATATATTGTGATGATTTTACTTTTTTCTTCATTTACATGTAAACTTGATCAACTTTCATGTTAAAATATATTGTGAGAAAATGTAAGATCCGAGGTGGTATTGTCTCAATCAACTGTGGAATAATCATATGAGAATGCATGGATGAGAATGTATTCCATATGTTTGAGTGCAAATAAATAGGGAAATAATTTTCGATGGGTGTAGAATTAGAGGATTTTAGAGGGACAAGCTAAAGCCCCCTAATTTGATCTATTTTTTTAGGTTTTGATGTGAGATGTTAGTCTTCAGGTGGAGGGATAAGAGGGAACTCTGAAGTGAGAGATAGTATCTTCCATGCTTAGCCCGTTTTCATAACTATTTAAAGTTTAGATTAACTAACATTCTTTACAGCATCTCTAGTAAGGGTAAGGAATATAATTGCTCTTATTTGTCACAATCACTCTCACTACTTGTTTTACTTTTTACACATGTCACTAATTTCATTGTATGAGGAAGGGTACTTTTATAATATTAAACCCTACTTTCTAATTTTCACTAAGTATTTTAGTTTAGAAGTAGAAGTAGTATTGTAGTGATAATTGTATGATATAACCAAAACCAAACTTTTATCGACCTTCCAAGCCAGGGCGTGTTATTTTAGACTAGAACTTCTCTTGAAAGTCACCGTGGCTAACCTCAATCTCTGTGGGAACGATATTCGGGGCTTAATCAAAAAGTCTTATATTACGTGATAACAATACATATACTTGAGTAGAATCCCTAAAAATATAATTGAAATCTTACTTTGCTTGGGATCAAGTTTTTGGTGTCATTACTGAGGATTAAAATCTTCAAGTAGCGGTGTCAACTTCATGAATCCTTACATATAAAAAATATCGGGATCATGTGCCACCTCAAAGATCAGGTGCACATAAAGAGTGAAATTTGGTGTATTGAGCAAAATGGTAGCCATATCCAACTCAGAGAGAAATTTATAAGGAATCTAAATGTGGAGATGTTTTTGGTCAAAGTAGACCCTAAGTTAGGAAATTGGGGTCAGAGTGTGGGTCCCACCCTAATAAAATAGAAATTTTTAATGAGAGATTAAATGAAATTTAAATTGCTTAATTTTGATGTTCTTAGTACAATTCAATTATATTTTGAGTTTGCAATTGATTTAAGTTTATCTCGATGGTGAAAACATAATTATCGTCCAAATTATCTAAATTATTGTTCAAAGTATTGTAGGAGAAATGAGCCTCAAAATAAAGCCAAATTTGAGAGGGGTTCATTTGAAAGATTTTCATGGTCAAGGCACATTCAGAAAGTCCACTTTACAAAATGACACTCCGTTGAAAAATTTTTACGCAAGACAAATTTTCATGCATGAAACTCACCATGCAAAATTTTATGTAATAAGTCATCTTATAGCCACCGAAATTAATTTCATGATATCCATACATTGATAATAAATCAAATGTAACTCTTAGCATAAAATTTTAAGCACTTCAATGACTAATTGTCGGTCGCTATATGACTGGATGCAGTTTAGTTTAGTGTAATATATTATTTAGAAATTAGGTATTTTAATTTGAAAAAAAATGGGGTCAAACTGATCCCATTGATTCCTACAGTTTGGATAATCGAGCTAATCACGAGTAATGTACCACCCTAAAAGGTAATACACTACTTGATAATAAGCTCAATTAAATAAACTATAGAAATAAATGACTTTCGTTTGATCTGCAAGTTTGCATGATGACCAACAGACTCCCCTATTCGATATGGGAGTCAAATAGGGTTTATTTTAAGTTTGGGTTCTTTTAAGTTTCCTATAAGGGCAAACCGTTATAGTTAATTACATCTTAAGCGAATTGATCACCTAAGAAAACTCTCGATAAAAATCAGGAATCTTTTATTTTCATGAATTCAAAAGGAATGATTTTCAACGAACATGATTATGAAATTTTCAATAGGGATTTGTTCAAATATGAAAGATTTTATTTTAAGAATCAAAGGAAGAAAAGTAGGGGAGATTAAAGATCCAGGGTAGATTCTTGGTAATCCCCCAAACTATCCTAATGTTTGGCTCAATTTAAAATAATATTAATTTAAGTTAACTCTTGTCAGTTTTATTAATTAGGGCTTTGATTTGTGTAATAATGGTCTACACAAAAGCCTAGAAAGATAGGAGCTTTAACGTCGAGTGACTACCTCAGAACCCTAAAACAAGTTAGGTCATGCTGCATATCGAGACTATGCAGGAGCCTAACAAAAAGAGAGGTTTTATGTCATAAAAGACAACCTCAGAATCCTAAGGATTGTTATTTAAACTAAAAAAATGATCTTGAACGAGCTGCCCACGAAGTCAGCTCCAAGTACTGAAGTGTCTTCGATTCTTCAAGTCCTCCAGTCTCATTATTAAAAGTTTTATTTATTTTTATAATTTTATAATAAATTAATTAAAGGTTAATGGAGGTATTGTTCAAGCATAAGCCAAGGCTAAGTTTACTTAAGCTAAGTAATTCCCTAGTGTTATGATTTCTAGGTTCTCCCTAATCTAAACAACTTTTATTTCTTAATTATTTTTCCTTAACACATACATTCTATGTTTGATAAAAACAGTAAAAGAACATGTATTGAGATACATAAATCAATAAATACAGCAAATAAAGAAACAATATTTTATCAAATTTTTATTAAATTTTAATTATATAATTTGTGGTAACCTAGCCAAGATGTCTATGGCTTCATCATCCCGGGTCGTCGGGCGCTTTAGTTTACTTAGTCTGAAAGGCGGTTGCCCACCAGGACTGAAAGATTCTTGTCAACATCCACATAATGCATCATTCAAGTAATCTTTGTGAACTAGAACAAAAAGAGGTTTAAGTTGTGTTATGTGATATGTGTGATTAAGATTTAATTGATCATTGAGTTACTTTATCGATTTTAGGGTTGAATTGTTTTAGGTTGTTTACATCTTGTTGTCGGATTTTAAGTGTTTTATTTTAGTTATTTTTGGTTCACTTGTTATTACTTATGTGAAGTTGACAACTTTGAAGCTGACTTAACCTCAAAGCCATGCTTTAAAGCCTTATTGCATTTGATTTGGTTTAAGTTTAAGTTTTAATATATTTTATTTAAATTTTACCCCTCCCAATGTGTTTTACTTTATTTATTAATTGTTGTTCAAGTTGATGGGTTTAGGTTTAACTTATGTTTAAGGTTATACCTAAAAGGTTCTTTTAAATTCAACCTATGGGTACCTAAGGTTTAGGGTAGGTTTAGCTTAAGGCTAAGCTGTGATTCAAGTTTGTTTAGCCTAAAGATTAGGGTTAACTATCCTAAAGTTTAGGTTAACTAATCCTATTGATTTAAGGTTAACTAACCTAAGGTTTAGGATTAACTATCCTAGGGTTTAGGTTAACTATTTCTATTGGTTTATGGTTAACTAACCTAAGGCTTAGGTTTGTCTAATCCTATGGATTAGAGTTAACTAATCCTAAGGTTTAGTTTAACTAATCTTGTTGGTTTATGGTTAACTAACCTAAGGTTTAGGTTAATTAATCTTATTGGTTTAGGGTTAATTAACCTAGGGTTCAGGCTTAACTAATCCTATTGGTTTAGGGTGAACTAACCTAAGGTTTATGCTTAGCTAATCTTATGGATTAGGGTTAACTATTCTAGGGTTTAGATTAGCTAATCCTATTGGTTTAAGGTTAACTAACCTAAGGTTTAGGCTCAACTAATCCTATTGTTTTAGGGTTAACTTACCTAAGGTTTAGGTTAACTAATCATATCGATTTAGGGTTAACTGACCTAAGGTTTAGGTTAACTAATCCTATTAGTTTAGGGTTAAATAACCTTAACTAACCTATGGTTTATGTTAACTAATCCTATTGGTTTAGGGTTAACTAACCTAAGTTTTAGCTTAACTAATCCTATTGATTTAGTGTTAACTAACATAAAGTTTAGGTTAACTAATCCTATTGGTTTAAGTTTAACTAACATAAAGTTTATGTTAACTAATCCTATTGATTTAGCTTTAACTAGCTTAAGGTTTAGGTTAACTAATGATATTGGTTTATGGTTAACTAACCTAATGTTTAAGTTAACTAATCATATTGGTTTAGGGTTAATAACCTAACGTTTAGGCTTAACTAATCTTATTGGTTTAGGGTTAACTAATCTAATGGTTAGGTTAACTAATCTTTATTGGTTTAGGGTTAACTAACCTAAGGTTTAGGTTAACTAATCCTATTGGTTTGGGGTTAACTAACCTGAGATTTAGGTTAACTATTCCTATTGGTTTATGGTTAGCTAACCTAAGGTTTAGGTTAATTAATCATATTGGTTTAGGGTTAACTAACCTAAGGTTTAGGCTTAGCTAATCCTATGGATTAGAGTTAACTAACCTAAGGTTTAGGTTAACTAATCATATTGGTTTAGGGTTAACTAATGTATCCCCGAAGTTGGCTAACCAAGTATTGGGTTTAAATTGGGTTGACTTTAAGGAGATGAATTCATATCAGTCCCGACATGAGCCCTAAATAGGCTAGACTAGGCTTAACTTGAGCTCGGGTTAGGCTAACCTAACCTAACTCAAACATACTCCTCTAATTAGTGAATTATGCCTATTAAAATGGTTTTAAATAAGGTTTTAAGATTTCCAAGATCTGTTTAAAGTCAAAGAACAAAATCAAGGGGGATTTGGAAATTTCACATTTCTTATTTCTCTTAATTAATTAAAATGACCCGTTTTACTAAAAAAAAGAAATCTCTTTATAGAGAGATCAAAATAAATTGGAAAAATCAAAGAAGATTGTTTCCATGTCATTTAATATCTCTGTCAAATTTCATAATTTTCTCATTTATATTATAATTTTGAAGATTTAAATACTCCAGAACTTCAAATTTTAATTAAAAAATATTTTTGTAATGAAAAATCGTGATTTCAGTTTTGAAAAATTCTCCCCATTTTTCTGAGTTCATAGCATCTTTCCTTATATTTTTTAAAGTTTTCTACAAAAAAAGTTATGCAATTTTGAAGTTTAGTCTAATTTCTTGAATAAAATAAAAAAAAGATATTTGCTAATCTCCTCCGCCCTCATGCGATGACCATGAAACCGGAACCCGTGACGCACGCATGGAGGAGAACCAACGGTCGAAACTTCCCGGAGTCTTTTTTCCATCGATTTTCAACCAAATTTCACGTTCTTGGGCTCATTTTGTTCAGTTCAAAGAGTTGATCACATCCATACAAATACTGGGGTGTTTTGTGATCTGGAAAGGATGAAAGCTTGGGACCATTGTTTCAATTTAAGAGATATACCCGAGCCTAAGAGGTTTGTCCTCGATTATGTTTGAATAAGTAGGTCTTCTTGAGCTTATCCAACTCCTCGTGGCGTCGGTTTGATATCGTTTTTACGTTGGATTGGAAGTTTGCCTGAGTTGACTTGACCTCGCTTGGAGGAGGCGTTAGCAAACGCTAAAATGATGGAAAATAATTGATCTGGCTACCTAAGGACCTAAGAAGGCTAATATAACAATTTGGGTGAGTTTCAAAAGAGTTTTTTGTGCAAAATTGAAAGGTGGTCGTGAGCTTTAGAGGGCTTTTTCGGCGGCGATGGCGGTTTCTGACGGTGTTGGTGGTGTGGGTTGGGTTGTTTAGGTCAATGACTATAAATTTTGTTAAATTTGGGAGGCTCTATGAAAGATTAGCTCACCTTCGGATTTTCCGGTGACGTTGGCGGTTTCCGGCGAGGAAGGAGGTGGGGGGCTGCTGTTGTGTAACGTGAAGGAAAAAGAGTGGTCGGGAGGTAGTGTGGAGGGCTGTTGTTGTGTTATATAGAGGAGAGAGGGGAGAGAGAGATTGTTTTTTATCAATTTTTTTTTTAATTTTTATCTTCCAGTCAAANATATTTTTAGAGGGTTTCAAATGTTTCTTTTGATTTATTTATGTATTATTCAACCGACTGAATTTAATCTAACACATAATCCATGTACACGTCAATATTTTTCATTTTTTGCTTAGAGAAATTTACATCCATATGATGTCAATAAGCAGCCCTAATGTTTTTAAGCCCAAAAGGCATTATATGATAGCAATACATACCCTTCACTAGCTATAAAGATTGTCTTCTCTATATCAGCAGGGTGCATTTTTATTTGGTGGTAGCTAGAGAAAGCATTTATAAAGCTCTTTATAGTGTGACCGACCATTAAATCCATCAACGCATCGATCCTTAAATGTAAATACCTGTCCTTCGAGCAGACAAGATTCAAGTTGGTGAAGTTCACATACATCCTCCACTTGTCATTCGCCTTCTACACCAAGAACATGTTGGAGACCCTTATCGAGTATTGTACCTCCTGGATGTGGCTTGCCTCCTTCATTTTTAGGAACTCCTTCCAAATCTGTCTGACCAGAGTAATTTCTGAGGACCTGATTTTCCGCTTCATTGGTAAGGCNCATTACATTTAATGAGGCGTGCGTGAGTAAGAGATTTTTTTTATATGGGCTGTAGAGAGAGAGGGAGAGAGGGAGAGAGAGAAAGGCATGAGGGGGAGGCTAAGGCCATGCATGATTTGATAAGATTATATATATATATATATATATATATATATATATATATATATATTATTGTTGTTGTTGTGCATACGTGAGTTGAAATTGGATAGGATAATAAGATTTATTTTAAATTTTTTTAGTTTTTATATAATAATAATAATAATAATAATATTATTATTATCTAAATCTCTCCACGCTTTTTTCACCAAACACATCATCGTGGTGACATGAACGACCTCTCTAGGTGAAATCAACGTTTCGGACACGTTAGCGCGGTCCATTTCGTCATTCGAGGTCGTTTGGACAACTTTTTCTTCGATCAGGTCAAAAATGCGTCAAATTTAATTTTCGTTAAATTTTTGGTCTATGATCGATAGTTTTGGAAATTGATCATGGGTCAATTAAATGGGTTCGAATTCATTTGAAATTGGCTCTAGACATGTTGAATTTGAAACTGAGATATTTGATTGATCATGAAGCTTAATTTGGCGATTTTGGTTAAAGTGAGTGAATTTGGTCAAATTCAACCCAATGGATGACCAAGAGTTGATTTTAGGGGTATTTGAAATGATTTTGGGGGATTTGAGAATTTTTAGGCCATGAGTGACATTTTGGTAATTTTGGTGAACTTTGGTCAAAGTGATCAAAAAGTTGATTTAAAGACTCGAGGTGGTTCAGAAATAAATTTGGAGTCAAACGACAGTGTTTGAGGTCATTTTCGATCAATGTGAAAGGTTTTATGATCCCCGAATACTCTTCCTCCAAAATGTGAACATTGGCCAACTCCAACAATTTGGCTAGGGTCTTTGGTTGTCGGAGGCGCAAAGCATATAAGAACGGTCCCTTCTTCAGACCTTAAGCTAGGGAGACGTGCGAGACTGCGGTTCTAGATCCAACAATTCCATTAGCTTCTTCTGGAATCATGTGAAAAAAGAGTAGGGCTCATTTTGCCTTAGCATGATCTATGGCAGGGCCTGTTAACCTTCAGTGGCTACTAGGAACTGAAAAACTGTGTCATGAACATCCTCTTGAAGTTAGTGGAAGAGGCCATTACTCTACTAGATAATCAATTGAATCAGTAAAGGTCCAACTCCCTCAGCACAGTGAAAAAGAGATAACACATCGAAGCGTTGGTGATCCTCATCATGTAGATAGTTGACTGAAAGGAGGAGACATGGCCGATGGATTCGTCTGACCTTTGTAGAATTCTAGTGACAATATCTTGAGCTTCTATAAGTTCAAAAACTAAAATCTATTGGGAGAAGTCATTCTCCGAATGGTGGGGGCCTCCATTTGCTCAAACCACTATTTATCTAGCGGCCCAGACCCAATAATCTCTTGGTATTAGGAGTCTCATACTTGATCGGGTTCTTGAGTCATTATTCAAATGTTGTGCATCGACACTTCCTCATGGGAGTTCTGCTCCCTTTCCCTTGCTACTACTTCTTTAAGGGCCTTCAATATCTAGCCCATCATTTAGTCCTTCAACTACTGGACTTGTTGCTACATAAACTCCCTAGTGCACTCCATGTTTGTGAATTCTCTTTGATGGGCTTATTGTCCTTATTGTGCTCCTCTTCTTATTGTTGATGTGATCTACGCTCACCACACTTTTTTGGCAGTTATATCTGAAGTTTTCTTATGAATCACAACCAAGGAATATAACATAAAATAATAGAGAGAAAGAAAGAGAGCACATTAGTGAATTTTTTCCATGATGACTAATTAATAAGGGGCCCTTACTATAGAAATAACCCTCTATTTATAGAAGAGGGAGGCATCGTGAGCATAATTACTTGGTTGCCCCTGCTTTAAAGAGGGTGTTACAAGGTATTTTGGTCATTTACACGAATGATCTTATGACTCAGCTACCCTATCGCTCGGTCGGCTAAGATCTGTGGCCCTTGGATCTACAAGGCTCATTTGAACTACTTTGATAAGTTGGGGTTGTTGGTCAGCTCCTTCGGTCATCCGCACTTTGCTGGTCAGTTGCTTTAGTCATATCGTCGACTGTCGACCCCTATATGAGGAGTCTCTATTGTCAGGATGAGACCAGACTATCATACATATGGTGAATTAATGTAGTCCAACATATAGCTCACCCCTCGAAATGTCCCTTTAGTGTGTTAGCGAATGTTTGTGGAGAGAACCTTCAACCTCCTGAGGGCCTTGGAGGCTCTTGTGAGGCGGCTAGTGACGCTGGGACAAGAGCTGGGCTGATGCATTCTCTCGACTCAATAGACCTTGGTCTTTGGTTCGGACGACCTTCATTTAGTCGGCTTCTGGTCCCAAACCAAAGGAGCTATACTAAATCAAACACATATTTAGTCTTCACGTGACGTGACATTTGATTTTCCTTCTGTGGGTCATCCTTGATCACACCTTTTTCTCTTAGCTTGTTAAATTTCCTCAAGATTCATGTTAACATATATTTGATGCACAACACAATCACAAAATAGATAAAGAAAAAACCAACAAAAAAGGGCAGAGAGAACTATTAAATGTACCTAATACACAGAGGACTGAAGTTAAAAAAAAGAACTAAGATTGAATTTGAGATCAAAGATACCTCATATCCCTCGGCCTCATGCACAAGATCCACTTAGGACAATACGATTACAAACACACTAGAACTCAAGGAGATAAAAGAGAGAGGGCGAGTGAGCGAAGTGATGATATCTCAGTAAAAAAAAAAAAAACTATTACCAAAACACGAAAAGCCGCTTAAGAGGCAAAACATTAAAAAAAAACTTGTTAATAAGTGTTGTGGTGGTGTAAACATGTCAAAAATGTGATAAACAAATGAACGGAAATGCGATAAGAAATTACACCACCCCTTAAGAATTGCCTTAGAGTGGAGAAAATTTTACATCTGGAGTCTGGAAACAACTTTGCGTGCAGACTCCAACAATATACCGTCATGTGTGCTTTATCGGGCCCACCTAAGAAAATATTGAAGTGGAACTGAGGAGGTTATTGAAGTGGAACAACGAAAGTTATTGGAGTGAAACAACGGAGGTTATTAAAAGGTTATTGTGACATTAATTCCAATAACGCCACAATAACCACTCAATAAATCCCCAATAATCCCTCGATAACCTCCACAGTTCCACTCCAATAACCCCCATAATAACTCCCAATAACCTCCACGGTTCCACAACAATAACCCCCAATAATAACCCCAAATAACCTCCGCGGTTCTACTTCAATAACTCTCTGTATTAATACCAACAGTAACCTCCTAATAACCCTCAATAACCTTCAATAATCTTTACAGTTTCACTTTAATAACCTCACAATAACCTCCACGTGACGATATATTAATAAAACACACAGATAACCTCCACGGTTCCACAATAATAACCCCCAATAATAATTCTCAATAACCTCCGTGGTTCCACTTCAATAACTCTTTGTATTAATACCCACAGTAACCTCCTAATAACCCTCAATAACCTTCAATAATCTTTACAGTTTGATTTCAAAAACCTCACAATAACCTCGACGTGATTGTATATTAATAAAACACACAGACCCTAATTGTAAAATTTTCTCCGTGGATTAGGATTAGCTACCCAAATAAAATAGGTAGAGCCTATTTCACCACGAATTCATAGTAGACAACCCACAACTCACAACCCTCGCCGCTTGAAGCACGTATAACTAGTGCCTTTTGTCCGTAGATCACAATCACGAAGAACCGGAAGCGGCGGAAGGGCAGAACGCTATACAAGCGAAAGAAGCCANCACTTCAATAACTCTCTGTATTAATACCCGCAGTAACCTCCTAATAACCCTTCAATAACCTTAAATAATCTTTACTGTTTCACTTCAACAACCTTACAATAATCTCCACATGACGGTATATTAATAAAATTAAAATTTTCTCAGAGGATTGGGATTAGCTACCCAAATAAAATAGGCATAGCCTATTTCACCACCAATTCATCCGTCCAATATAGTAGAAAACCCACAACTCACAACCCTCGCCGCTTGAAGCACGTATAATTAGTGCCTTCCGTCCGTAGATCACAATCACGAAGAACTGGAAGCGGCGGAAGGGCAGAACGCTATACAAGCGAAAGAAGACATCGACTGATTGCCTGACGGCATATCTTCCCGCCTCCTCTCAAATCCCTACCGCCGACATCGNTTCTGTCCGTAGATCACAATCACGAAGAACTGGAAGCGGCGGAAGGGCAGAACGCTATACAAGCGAAAGAAGGCATCGACTGATTGCCTGAGGGCATATCTTCCCGCCTCCTCTCAAATCCCTACCGCCGACATCGCCACCAGGCTCGGCTTTGCCGATTGTTTGGTCCGATCTCCTACTAAAAACCCTAGATCGAATTAATCGATATGCTTTCCTGCTGTCCTGGCACGACCACCGGTGCGCAAAATTTTCCACACCTAGGATTTCTTTCCAAATAGTATCCCAAGATCGTCTTAAGGCTCTTAGGGTTAGAGAGATGAGCCGGCGAGTGAGGAGGCGGGGTTCGCAGTCAAAAGACAAAGATAAGGTCATTATATCCTCGCCGGTGTTCCCGGAGACAGCGGAGGAGTACGAGATATGCCGTCCTGGTGGTGAAATTTCAGGCTGTCACGAGGTGGAGTGGACTCGCCTCCCCGATGACACTGTTGTCCAGCTCTTCTCTTGTCTCAGCTACCGCGACCGAGCCTGCCTCTCTTCCACCTGTCGTACTTGGCGCCTCCTTGGCTCGTCACCGTGCCTCTGGAATTCGCTTGACCTCCGCGCTCATCGATGCGACGCTGATACTGCGAGCGTTCTCGCCTCCCGTTGCACGAGCCTCCGTCGTCTCCGATTCCGGGGATCGGAGTCGGCCGCTGCCATTATAAATCTTCACGCCCGTGACTTGCGGGAGATTGCCGGGGATTATTGCCGTGACATTACAGATGCTACGCTATCAGTGATTGCTGCTCGGCATGAGGCGCTCGAGAGCCTGCAGATTGGGCCCGATCCGTGTGAGAAGATCAGCAGCGATGCCATCCGCCATGTGGCCATGTGCTGCTCGAGATTGAGAAGGTTGCGCCTTTCGGGTGTCAGGGAGATTGATGGCCTCGCTATCGGCGCCTTGGCGAGGCACTGCTCCCGGCTGGAGGAGATTGCGCTTATTGACTGTGGGAGCATCGATGAGACCGCCCTTGGCAAGGTGGAATGCCTAAAGTTTCTGTCAATAGCAGGTTCCCGGAATTTGAAATGGGCATCAGCTGCCACTTCCTGGAGCAAGCTTCCAAACCTTGTTGGATTGGATGTTTCTAGGACTGATATTCCCCTAAGTGCTCTGTTTAGAATTTTCTCCTCCTCTAAGAATTTGAAGGTTTTGTGCGCTCTCAACTGCCTGGCATTGGAGGAGGAGGTCAATCTTAACCCGCTGAGCTCTAGCCATGCCAAGGGCAAGATAGTCCTCACTCTCTTCACTGATGTTTCGAAGAGGATTACGTCCTTATTTTCTAATTCTGTAGGGAACGAAAATGAGGTCACTGGGAATTGGAGATCTCAGGGAAACAAGGATAAGCACTTGAATGACATCATAAGCTGGGTGGAATGGATACTATCGCAGTCTTTGCTTCGCATAGCCGAGATGAATCCTACTGGCACGGATGATTTTTGGTTGAGGCAGGGGGCTGCATTATTGTTGAGTTTGGTGAATAGTTCTCAGGAAGATGTACAAGAGAGAGCGGCAGCTGGGCTTGCTGCTTTCGTGGTAATTGATGACGAGAACGCTACAGTGGATCCAGCAAGGGCGGAGGCTGTCATGAAAAATGGGGGCATTCCATTGCTTTTGGGACTTGCGAGGTCATGCAGGGAAGGTGTACAGTCTGAAGCTGCGAAGGTAAGGCTTTGCATTGATATTTCTCACTCATAGGCCGATAGAGAGCTTCGTTTTCTTGGATGTGATTTCTTTTATCTTTTGGTTTTGCAGGCTATTGCAAACTTGTCAGTTAATGCCAAAGTTGCAAAAGCAGTTGCTGATGAAGGTGGTATCAGTATCCTTGCTAGCCTAGCAAGGTCCACAAACAGGCTGGTTGCTGAAGAAGCTGCTGGGGGGCTCTGGAATCTTTCAGTTGGAGAAGAGCACAAGGTTTACATGCCAGAGGATGCCTAACTGTGTCGAACCTTTGTTTAGTTTTCTTGCCGATTGATCCTATAAATTTAGAAGATGTTGCATTTTTCAGACTGCCATCGCTGAAGCTGGTGGTGTTAAAGCTCTGGTAGATCTCATCTTTAAATGGCCAACCGGGACAGATGGAGTGCTTGTACGTATGCTATAATTGTTTTTAATGTGTGCTTGAATAGCTAAATATATGTATCATGTGTGCAAATACGTGTGTTTGATTTCTGTTCTGATTTTATGCTGTGTCATTTTTTTTAAGGAGCGTGCTGCTGGTGCACTAGCAAATCTTGCTGCGGATGACCAATGTAGCATGGAAGTAGCAATGGCAGGTGGCGTGCATGCTTTGGTGATGCTTGCAAGGTCATGCAGGGTTGAAGGAGTGCAAGAGCAGGTTTCATCAACCAGTCATTGCAAATTTTTTTTCCTTTTTGGCGATTATATATACTTTTACAACAGTTTTGTTGACTACCAAAGTAACATGAGGATGCTTGTATGATAAGTTCAATACTAGCTTTATTTCTGTTGAACCAGGTTAATCCCTCCCTCCAATAAGGAAACACTGTTTAAAGGTGTAATCTGATTCATATTNCTGATTTTATGCTGTGTCATTTTTTTTAAGGAGCGTGCTGCTGGTGCACTAGCAAATCTTGCTGCGGATGACCAATGTAGCATGGAAGTAGCAATGGCAGGTGGCGTGCATGCTTTGGTGATGCTTGCAAGGTCATGCAGGGTTGAAGGAGTGCAAGAGCAGGTTTCATCAACCAGTCATTGCAAATCTTTTTTCCTTTTTGGCGATTATATATACTTTTACAACAGTTTTGTTGACTACCAAAGTTACGTGAGGATGCTTTTATGATAAGTTCAATACTAGCTTTATTTCTGTTGAACCAGGTTAATCCCTCCCTCCAATAAGGAAACATTGTTTAAAGGGGTAATCTGATTCATATTATTTGCAAGGTGCTTATGGTTTGATATTTTGTCTTAATAAATTTCAAAGCTTTTATACTTTATCTGAGGTTGGCTTGGGCATATGGTATAAAAGATCTTAATTTATTAAGATTAAATGAAAATATGACACTTAGACACAATAGAGAAAAAGGATTTATGTAGCCGACCCCACTTAGAGGGATGAAGGCTCGCTGCTCTTGTTGTTGTTATTGCTGTATGCTTTATGTTAGCTTCCTTGCCGGGAAACATAATTAATGACATTTCAGGAGTATATATTAGGTCTCCTGTATATTTAAGTTGGATGTACATGTGTAATATTTACAAATAAGATGTTTAGACACAAGGATTTAAGCAATTTAAGCGTATTTGTTATCTAGTTTTAATCTTTTAGATATTTGTATAAACTTGCTGTTGAGTTTGCTTGATCAAACTAATCTTTTTTTGGCATGTAATTGGTATTTGTATTTGGACACTCTATTTTGGCAACTTGATTAATGTTGAATACTCTTTCACTTACAGGCCGCTCGTGCCTTAGCTAATTTGGCTGCTCACGGGGATAGCAATAGCAACAATGCTGCAGTCGGTCAAGAGGCAGGTGCTGTTGATGCACTAGTGCAACTAACTTGTTCTCCTAACGAAGGTGTAAGGTGATATTTTTTCCCCAAGCTATGATTTCTTATGTTCTAGACTTCTGGCTGAGTTTGCATGTTGATTCATAGTATTGTGAGCTGAGTTTAATGTAAGATTTGCAGAACCAAAATTTTCTCCATCTGTGCATGCAGCCACAAATAATGGGCTGCAGACAATACTATACTATGTGAACCCTTTTCCACAAAAAAAAAATGGCTGCAGTTTGCTCTGCATGCATGTTTATTTTTGTATGTCCTATGGTTAAGGTTTCATCATTAATGAATGTAGCCATATTTTTATCTTAAATTGCTTCATTATTTCTTTTCTATTTATTGATAGTTTTCACTTAATTAAAGGCAAGAAGCTGCTGGCGCTCTGTGGAATTTATCTTTTGATGATAGAAATCGAGAGGCAATTGCTGCGGCTGGGGGTGTTGAAGCACTGGTATTTGTTTCACTTAGTCTATTTTGTTCGATATGTGTACCTTAGCATTTGCATTATCTATTTATGTTGTTTAATGCTTTCTCTTATTGTAGCTGTTTATTTTTGTTGTAGAATTAGGGGGCAACCTTCTAAAATCTAGAAATTAATGTGACACAGTTCACATAACTGGAATGATCTGGGTTGTCCAAACCCTAGGTGATGCAATGTGCGATATATGAAGACTAATATACTGGCCAGCTTTAGAAACAATCATAGAAAGAAAATGGAGGATTTCAACTGCTTTTTGCACTCAAAAAATAAAACAGCGCAATGAAAAGCAATAAATAACTATTAGTCTGCAGAAATGCAAAAGGAGAATCTCAAGGAACTTCTTAAGCTGATTTCAGTGCAAAGGGAGAAAAACTATAAAAAAGGCTGATCAATGGTCATTTGTTGAATATATAAGATTTTCTTTTTTTTTTTATTTTCTCTCTTCTTTGGACCCTAGATTGCATTTCTATCTTTTCTTCCTCATAAGCATATGCATTCCTTATCTTAATTCAAATTTAACAACTAGTACGCCCTCTTCCTATTAAAGATCCATACCCAACCTCCTCCTAAGTCTTAAGCCACCCCCTATCTATCTCTTTCCCTAATTAGATTTATCCAGGCAGAGCCAAATGGCCTATTATAGCAAGGCTAACCGTCTACATCTATCTGAGACGAGGAAGATTGCGGGGGCAATTAAGTCACCATCACTTCAATTCACTACTTTGAAAATTGGACTTCTTAGAAACATATGGACAACTAGGATCTTGTTATAGATTATAATATTAGTTATGGTTAAAATGATTGTTATTATATTGGAAAACATAAACAACAATAACATATAGCTAGGATAACCTTCCACATTCACTGGAAACAAGGAAGAAATAGAGGGAAATTAGGCATTATCTTACCACTTCATTTCACTGCTCCATAAATTGAATTTTTTTGAAATTAATGAAATATTAGGACCTTTTTGTATAATATGATTTTTGTTATGGTTAAAAGTGTTGTTATCATGGTGGATAACATAAAACAACAAATATCATGCTAATGCTAGTTTTGCTCTTTGATTTGTTCAAGTCACGTGTGGGCTAGTGGTTTAAATGCACTATTATTGAGGAATTTTTTGATTGCTTTAATGCCCAACATGAAATAAAATAAATGAAGTTAATTGTATTGGGCCCTCGCCAATATAGGGTTTAAGGAAGGGTTGATATATTGAACCATTTTGCAACATTTTAGAGGCTATCTTTGTGAACCGAATATAGGTTTTTCGGTAACTATGACATTTTAACCTTCATGTCATATATTGATTTGATAAATAATAATAGAATTAGAAAGTAATTTGTTTTATACCATATAAAACACTGCCATTATCGGGTCTCGAGCTCCAGATGCGAAAAGCGGAGAGTTGAGATAGGTATTCAACAAATGTAAAATTTTTATCAAAAAATTTTGACATGAATCCTTCAAAACATTGTGTAAATTTTAGGGCATCCTTACAAGTGTTGTGTTGCCTGGTCTTAATACAGTGATAAGTATGGAAGGGCCGTAAGCAATGGTTCCTATATTATAGATGTCTGTGGGCAAATAAGTTGTTGATGAAAGTAATCTTAGGATAGAATATTAGAATATATGCACTTTCACAGGTAAACTAATGAAATTAGTAGATATTATGATTCACGAGGAGAAATATTTATGCATTCAAGAATCTACACGATTTGTAGAAAAGGCTAATGAGATCGATAGTTTAGTTTTTATATTTGATATTCAGATACAAGTCACACTAGAAATGATGATGTAATTATTCATCAAAGTTTGAAAGATAATGTTGTAAAAATTAATAGAATTGGAGATAGAATCACAACGTTAAAGATTATTGTTGATACTGTGATTTTTAATGTTATAAGTGCTTATGCTCATCAAATAAGTTTAGATATAGATTCAAAAAAGTTTTTGAAATGATCTAGAAAGTTAATACAAATAATACCTCTTGAAGAAAGAATTTTTATTGGAAGATTTAAAGCAACATGTTAGTAGAGTAGTAGAAGATTTTAGAAACATTCATGGTGGCTATAACTTTGGAGTGATTGATAAAGAAGGTAGAGCCATATTAAATTTTGCTTTAGTCAATCATTTTGTTATTGTTAATACTATTTAAGAAAAGAGATGAATATATCATTACTTATAAGAATAGATCTAATAAAATGCAAATTGATTATTTCTTACGAGAAAAAAGTGATCGTCAAGAATACAACGATTGTAAGGTCATTCTTTGTTCTCAACACCAATTATTAGTTCTAGATTATAAGACGAGGAGTAGGAAGATAAAAGATATGATAAAACATTATCATAGAATTAGATGAGGTCACCTAAATGACATAAATAATTTATTATCATGAGTAAACTTCAAGATTTCAAGATTTGGGTTGTTTATGAAGAAATTAATTCTATGTGATAAAGTAACAAACACTATTAAGCAAGTGACACAAGATGTACTTGGAGAATCAAAAGGAAAAAATTAATAAATAAAATAGTTGGCGGTGGAATAATAATGTGCTAGAAAAGATAAAATATAAAAAATATTTGTTATAAAAATTGGTTTAAATGTAAGAGCTTAGGGAACTAGAAAAATTATAAGGTGGCTTGTAGAGAGTCTAAGAGAATAATTTATGATGCTATTAATTCTTTTTTTAGTGATCTTTTTAATATATTAGATACTGAAGAGGCTGGACAATATATGCATAAACTAGCAAACAAAGAAATAGAAAATTAAAGATATAATTCAGGTTAGGTGTATTAAAGTTGAAAGTCAATAAGTACTTTTCTTGGAGGAAGATATTCAACATAGGTGGGTAAGATATTTTAATAAACTTCTCAATAAAGTTTCTAAAAATATGATCGACTTTTATGATCTTATCATCGTTAGTAATAATAAGTTTTATTATTTTTATTTTCATATTTGTAAAAAAGAAAGTTGAGGAGGCTTTAAAAAAACCAATGATGGAATATCAGTAGGGCCTGATGATATTTCAATTGAAGTGTGGTTTACAGGAATTAGATTTGAGAGTTTTTTGGTTTACTAAACTCTTCAATATTATTTTAAAAACTAAAAAGATGCCCGATGAGTGGAGAAAGAGTGTTTTTGTCCCCATTTTTAAGAATCAAGTGAATGCACAAGAGTTTGCAAATTTTACAGGAATTAAGTTAATGTGTCATGCATTAAAGTTATGGGAGAGAGTAATTAAACATAAGTTAAGGCATGTTACAAATATTTCTCATAATTAGTTTGGATTTATGCGACTAGTCTACTAAGAGGTTCGATCAAGAAGCACAGAGAGAGTGAGAAGGATCTACATATGATTTTTATTAATTTAAAAATTATACAATAAGGTTCCAAGAGAAGTTCTTTGGATAGTTGTAGAAGAAAATGTGTTGATATGACTTATTTTCAAGTCATTCAGGATATGTATTGCTAGAGCTGTCACTTGTGTTCGAACATAAGGTAGATTGACCAAGCATTTTCTTATTTTAGTTTGATTAAATCAGGGATCGACTTTAAGCTCGTATCTTTTTTCTTTAGTTATGGATGCTCTTACTAGGCATTTATAGGAGGATGTACCTTGATATATGTTTGTCGCTAATGATATCCTTCTTGTGGATAAAACTAGAAAAATGTTTAGGAAAATCTTGAATTATGGAGGTTTACATTAGAGTCTATAGGCCTTCGTTTGAGTAGATTTAAAATTGCATACATGAAATGTAATTTTCGTAGTAGTAGATCTAGTGGCAGAGATGTAATTATTGGTTATCAAATCGTGAATGTTTTAAATTTCACGGGTCTATTGTTCAAAGTGATGGTGATATTGATAGGGATGTTATTTGTAGAATTCAAGTTATTTGGTTGAAGTGGAGGAATGTATCGGGGGTATTGTGTGATAGAAAAGTACCTCTTAGACTTAAAAAGAAAATTTTATAAGATGGCGGTGAGGCCTGCAATGCTTTATGGCAAAATGTGTTGGCTTTTAAAAGAGAAGCATGAAACTAAGTTAAATGTTGCTAAGATGAGAATGATTAGGTAGATGAGTGGTTTGGCATTTAGAGACAAAATGTGAAACGAATGTATCCGTGAAAGGGTTGGTGTAGCTCCAATGACAATCAAGATTAGAGAGTCATCTAAGATGGTTTGGCCACATTAAACGTCGACTAACTGATGATCCGATTTTGAGAATAGATATTTTAGATTCGACTTATGTTAAGAAAGATTGAGGTGGACCTAAGAAGACGTGGGCATATTGTATAAAAAGATAATCTTAATTTATTAGAATTAAATGAAAATTTGGCTGTCAATGAGACACAATGGAGAAAAAGGATTCATGTAGCCGAAACCACTTTGTATAATAAAGGCTTGCTGTTGTTTGTTGTTTTCTATCACATAAATGCTAAATTTGTACATAAACTACTTGGTTGTTTGTTTTTAGCGGGAACTAAAATATAAAGCAATTAATCTATTCTGTCGGTGCATAATGGAATGTTGATTTATCAAATCACTTTCATAAATACATTCTTATTGCTTTTAATTTTACAGCTTGATTGAATGGTTTATTTTGTGCACCAATTTGTTATTATTCTTTTGAAGAGCTGAAATTCTTTTGATGGGCAATCATATTGTGTATTGTGAGAAGATTTTCTTTTGTTACTCAAGTGCTTCTTTGCATTGCATCTCTAGTGGTTGTTTTGGAAATTCTAGTTTCTTATGTGTCATTAATTGTTATGTTATTTGTGGACTCTACATTATAACATTACAGTATTTTATTGATGTTGAATGAAATTTAGAAAAGAATTTTGGTTTATTCAAGCCTTGCCCTTACTGCTAATGTTAATTTTTAGTTTTCTTCTTCAATGAGGATGGTATAGGAAGAAGTGCTATCGTATTAGATCCCCTGCAACACTACCCTTTATGGCTTCATTATTACCGGTGGTGATGGTTTCCATCGAGCATGAGTTCTGTGTCTCAATAATACCACAAAGGAGGTTGCGATTGGGACCAATATTACGTTTTTAAAAGATATCATTGCTGATTTGCTATTAGTCTTAGAGATTTTTCTTTGATGTGGTAATGAAGGTAACTCTCTAATACTAAGTGCTCGACACCTTGATGAACGTGAAGGTTGCCAGCTCCTCATAGGACATTGTCAACGACTTATTTGAGAGTTGAAAAGGAGAGTGCTACAATTTGAGAGCTAAATTTTCTTTTGTCTATTAGCTAGAGGGCAAACAAAATCTCGATTGTGATGGAAAATATGTTGGGGATTCCCCTTTGTGCGTTGGGAGCGCCATCTTGCCAAAGTGAATGATTATTACTCAAGTTGTTAACCTCTATACACACTTTGAGGATGAAAGAGAAAGACATGAGATTCACTGCTAGATCTCTTTTAATTGAAGGAACTTCTTGAAAATGTAGAATTTTTTTTGACATATCGAGGGAATAGCCTGAGAGAAGATGAAGAACATTAATGCTCATGAGTGACAAACTGGTTTGCATCTCATCCTGTAGTGAATCAATTGAAAGAAGAGTTAAGGGACATTTACTTTCACTTAACTACAACTAATTTAATATTAATATTTCAGCGATGTGATCGTCATAGTAGGTTGCCTTAGCATAGATTGATGAGATAAGATTAATAATATAGTGTGTGTTGCCAACAACCCATTTTTCTTTTCTCACTTCCATGCAGAAAGCCATCTTTTATCAGAGTTTAGGGCTCACAAAGCTTGTGGCTTCTTGACGGCCATGCTTATGATTCTAGGACCATATAGGTGATTATGTTGTTTTTGTCCTTTTTGTTCTTTTTATCTTTTTGTTTGATTCGGTGTCATGTTGTGTTACGCTATTACTTATTTCTTCTAATCGAATTTTAATTTATTGGTGGTACTTTATTTCATGTTTTTTCTACTTTTATTCCAGACGTTTTTTATTTCTTTTTTTTTTCAAGCTTTCCTAATATGAATGCCATACCAAAGCCATTTGCTTATTTATTAGTTTCAGAAAAATACGGCCACACAATTATGGTTTTTCTATGCACCTTGCTTTGGTGGAATACTGTGAAATAACATAAAGTTTGCATTTTTTCAAAAGGGTCAAGCATTTGTGACATTCAAGATGCTTGTGCAAAATTCATCATGTTGCTTTATCAATCTAGATAGTGGAAACTTCTTTCCCATCCTCTTTTTCAACGTATTGCCTAAGTTCTAAGGTTTGAGCTATTCATTTTGTTTTTGTTTGGAGTGATGTAATACAATATGGTTTTCACTAGTTTTTTTGTGTATGCCACAATGGAGTCTAGGGCCATTATTAATGTTGGGTTTGATTGAACGACAAATATTTTTAAAGCTTGGAGAAGTTTGCATTCAAGGCCTCATTCTATTAGGTGCGCTACTTTCTCTTAGGGAGAGATCTAATTTTTGGTGGATCAATTTGAGAGTGTTTTGACACTCATCTTCCCCATTATAATTGATTTCTAAATTATTTGTTGCTAGTGCCGTGTCGGCCGTTTTATCGTTCAGCTTAATTTTCGTAGTTTGAAAAGGTGATGATTTTGTGATTTTGAAAATAATTTAAATATAAATACAACTTTTTGAAAGAAGTAACATTTTAATTTTTAAAATAAGTGAGACCAAACGAATCTCACATTTTTAAATAGTTTAGATGATTTAATACAGTACCACAAGCAATACATTTATCCCGAAGACTAAATATATCACTTATAATAGGGATTCAATCATCTAGACTAAA
>JXCR01131180.1:67879-88190 GCA_002079205.1 Phalaenopsis hybrid cultivar | reverse complement strand
CAAATTAATCTTCAATTAGTCTTTTGCATGTTGCTTATGGATGATGCATGTCAATGTGATGTATGGAAAAAAGTTTAGAATATTAATTTGTTTCTTAGTTAATATATTATGACTAATGCCTAGAGGCGTAGAAGATTAGAAAAAATTTCAACTTGTATCTTTTTTGTCAAATAACAAGCCACATTCATATATTTGGCTTAGGGTTTGCCTGGGGTAATTTTTTACCTGCTTTGCATTTCAGATTGTCGCCACATACCTATTTGTGTTTTGGGGAATTGATTTTTTGCCCTTTTTTTCGAAATTGATATAATGTGAAACTAGCGTTGCAACCAAATCTGTTAAAGTGAGAAAGTTGCTATATGAAATTGTGAAAAAAGAAAATGTATATAAATTTTACAACAACTTTCTTAAGAATTATTTTCCTCACCACAATTCTACAACCATTTTTACAAAAAATCTGCGGCTGCTCCAAATGAACTCTTATTTAAAATGTATTTATTATATAGATATAGAACATATTTTAAAAAAATTAAAATAAATGATAAGTATTATTGATTATTTATTGATAGATTCAACAGGATAGATGATTATTTTTTTTTTTTTTATATTCTTGAAGTAATTATCATTAATAAATCTTCAGATTTGTAGAACAATTTNAATTTTTAGCATGTATTTCTTACTTTCTAACATTTCAAGCAACAAAAATAATAGAGACAGCCCTTAAACATGATATAAAGTAATAAAAATGCATTCCATAATCACCTTAACCATGCTCTCAAGTGCTTCAAGTAAAGAAAGTGAAGATGATTCATATGTGTATGTTTCTTTCCTCAATATTTAAGCAAATACTCATGCTTAAGCCTCAAAATAAATTTTCATATTTCATGATGTATGAAATGATATAAAAATAGGGGAGAAGAGAAGAATACCTATTTTTTTTTTAAACTTAAAGCAGAGAAAGAGTAAGGTAGGCTTGAGAAAATCACTCCAATAGCCACCCACGAAGATTTCTCACGATCTCCAGCTTACAGCACGACAGATTCGAACTCCAGAATTTTCGAACAACAAATGAACAAGGTTTCCTCTCCAACAGGGAAATCAGAAAAGAAATTACCACTTAANACAGGAATCGGCTGGAGCTTCTAGAAGGGTAAGTCTCAATTCTAGTTTTCTAAGATGGTCCATAGGGATTTCTAGAGCTAGAACCTAGGCTCTAAGGAGGAGGAGAAAAGACCTCACAAAAATGAGGTCAACATGCCGACAGAGATTACTTTAACTTATATTACAGGGTTCTCTCCATTTTTTGATTCATTGAAGTGAAAGGCATTCCGCCTTTTATTATTTTTTTAATTTATTTTTTTATAAGTTATGATGAAATAACTATTTTTTCTTTTTAGTTTTTTTGCTAGAATGAAGTGAGATTTGGCTTCCTTACAGAGATAACGGGAGGGAGGAGATTGTCTTATTTGTTTTGTTGGTAATGATAGTTCCGACTTTGTCTGGTCATGTATCAATAAAGACAAACTTTCTTAACTTGATGCTGAGACCTCAAAGTAGTTGCTATTAGATCAATCATTTTAGATGTCCCATATTATTCAACTTGTGAGCTGGTAAGTTAGGCCTCTGTGGATTGTGGTGATCCCATCTTTACTTTCCATAATCCAACTCTTTGTTACCAATTTGATAGAATTCGACAAATTTTTCCTCGATCTAGGCAACATATAAGTTATTTTAAGAACACCAAGAAATAAAATCCAAGTACATAAAGATAACCACACATAATAATAGTAGACTATCTCTCAATTTCTACAATTCGAGAGGTAGGAAATCTCTCCCAAACCCTAAATCTAAGACTCCAGATACAATCTCATGCATAATCATAACCATAAACATATTTTGCTTTATTCATACTAAATAATAATGAATAACATATGACTAAATTGCCCTTAACCGCACAAAGACTGAAAATTACCCTTAGGCTAGGCACCGGTGTAACAAATTATCGATGGATATTGGCACGCGGATTTGCTCCAAGACTATGAGATACTGTTAAAATTAAAGACTAAGAATATTTGCCCCATTGGCATGCGTTCTATAGCCTCGAGCTATTAAGTCCGTCCTTTACTTGTATTGAGGTTTGATTAGTAATCATTCAGTTTAAATTTATTGTCAAGGTAGAGAATCATTCCTTTTAAGAAGTGCTAAAGATGGATAAGGATGTGATTGACTTAACTTAATGTGTTATTAAGTTGGGATATTGAAATGACTAAGATTGACAATTAAGAGTTTGTAGGAATTTTCTTTTTGCAAAAACAATTTGAGAGAATTGTTTATGTATACGGGCATGGGCATTCACTCTGAGGATTGTGAGATACTTGCAAAATTAAAGATTGATGATATTCGTCTCTTTACCATACGTTTTTTGGACTTGAGCTACCAAGCGGGTTCTTGCATTAGTATTTGATGATAAGGGTTCAAGTTAATCTTCAAAATGGAGATGAATTCCTGATAATTTTTCTTACGAGTGGAGTTGTCTACGAAGTGGGTTAACTCTACAACAACAACAACAACAAAGCCTTAATCCCACTACGCGGGGTCGGCTACATGAATCCTTTTTCTCCATTGTGTCCTATTTAGTGTCATATTTTCATTTAGTTCTAATAAATTAAGATCATTTTTTATACAATAAGCCCAAGTCTTCCTAAGTCTACCTCTGCCTTTCTTAACATAAATCAAATCTAAAACTTCTACTCTCCTAATCGGATCATCAAATTGTCGACACTTAATGTGACCAAACCATCTAAGACGGCTTTCTCTAATTTTTCTGTCACAGGAGCTACACCAATCCTATCACAGATATAATCGTTTCGCATTTTGTCTCTAAGTGTAAAGCCACTCATCCACCTAATCATTCTCATCTAGGCAACACTTAACTTAGTATTGTGCTTCTCTTTTAAAGGCCCACATTCAACGCCATAGAGCATTGTAGGTCTCACCACCGTCTTATAAGATTTTCCTTTCAATCTAAGCGGTACTTTTCTATCACAGAAAAGGCCCGAAGCATTCCTCCACTTCAACCAACCAACTTGAGTTCTACTATTAACATCCCCATCTTTATCACCATTGCTTCGAACAACAGTCCCGAGATATCTAAATCGTTCACACCTTTTAATAATTCGATCACCTAAAGTTACACTTGTGTCACTACAGCTACTACTATTAAAATTACATTCCATGTATTCGGTTTTAATAAAGTCACTAGAGCTACTAACAAAGTGGGTTAACTCTGTAGATAAAAAAATGATTGAAACTTTTGAAAAGCTTTAGTTCAAATTTGTTTATGCTAAGGAAAATTTTGAGCTTGAAGATTCGAAAAACTAGGTAAAAATGTGGGAATTGGATATTTTTTTAGAGTAACTTGACCTACTCTTAGGAGGATTTGTTTGACTTATGTCGGGGATAGTTCAGAATCTGATGATGAGGTCTTTCATCACTAAAATGAGGGATTAAAGATGATTAATTGATTGAAGAAGGTTTGATTGACCCAACCATTTTAGATTTCATGTATGTATGAGATCTTTCTGGATTGTTCTGTATTATAGCTTCTTTTTTCTTTTTTGTGTTTCTTTTTTTTGAATGTGTACTGAGGGGTTTAGCATACCACATAGTTGGAGTAACTCAATTTCTTGACTCTCTTGCTGCACTATTATTTTTTCAATTAACTAATTGCAGGTACTACTTTGCTGGGCAATTTTTCATAATAGTCATTTGATTTGACAACTGTTTAGGCTGAATTAACTTGATGGTTACATAGTAGTTGTAAACATAATCAAGAAACTTTTGTATGCTTGATGAGCTAGTATTCTTTTGGTGAATAGCTGTCGACTTGTTACTTGTATGGGAATATTGTCCCTCTGAGGGTTTTTTTATTTGTAGTTTGCACTTAATTTCTTGAGTTTTTTCTTATGCTTGTTCTTTAGTTGGCTTATTCTCTAGAGAATAGTTTTACTAATACTGCAATGATTCGGGTTTCTGTGGATATATTCGTTGGTTCAACCTTGAAAAGTTTTGATACCCTAGTTGGCATTGCTTTGGAGTGCTCCCCTTAGGGAGAGGAAGCTGCCAAGGTAATATGCATTTTTTTTATTATGCAGATCTCTTTAAAAGAATGTCTTCGAATGTCTCAATCAATATTCATACTTTAAATCTATTATGTTTCTACTCTAGAGGTAATGATTAGATCATTCTAAAATTTTTTTGGTTGAAAGACTTTTTGATGCCTTTAGATATGTAAGCTTAATTTTTAGGATCATTCCTAAGTTATTTAGAATTTTATGCTTGGTGATAGGAACTCATCCAAAATTATTTTAAGAAATTATCAATTTCATGGTAAAATTCACTCTAATTTGATTTGAATTTGATGGATAGAGGTTAGAATAATTCCAAAAATGTTTTCCTGAGTCAAAACCTTGGGGGTATCTTGACTTGATCTTTGGTAATCGAAAGTTTTATTTTAATTCAAAACCTGGCACCATTAACAATAGAATTTTTTGGGCCAAAAATCTACTATGGTGTGTTTTATATATTATTTTTTCCTAATTTTTTTCTCTCGTTCTTTATTTTATTTTAGGAGAAGCCAACCCTTTAAGTTTGGCTTTTCAAAGTACATATAGTTAACGAGTCTCATTGGCACGAGATTATGAATCTAAAAGGATATGAGAATGATGGGGGTTATATACTATCATGTCTTTGAGACTCGACTTTTTTAAAGACTTTTTCAATTGCTCCCGGTTTTTCCTCCCGAAGTTCTACATCCATTATGGTAGTTGCTGTAGTAGTACTCAATCATTGGAATTACATTATGCAAAATTAGCACATAAAATTCTGAGAAATTATATTCAAGTTCTACTCGTGTGAAAGCAGTAAATCGGGAAAAAAAAACTCCTTATGAAATTTTTTGTCGGAGAAAATAAAAAAAAATCTTGATTTTTTGATGAAGGAGAAAAGAATGAGAAGATAATAATTTTGATTCTCCGAACGGGAGAAAATAAAATAAAAATAATAAATTTTAACTCTTCCATTCTTCCACCAAGGAAAGATTCTTCCTCTTATTCAAGCTTTATTCGTAGAAGACCCAAGTGAGTGTTCTTTTTGTCTGAATGTTGTGGAGGCAACTCTTCTTATATATAACACACGTAACATAGTGAAAAAAATAGCCTTTTTTTTTTCTAATTGCTAGTTTCATTTCCACTTTTCTTTTTTTCTTTTAAATTTTAACAAGATCAACCATAATGCAAGTACCATTTCTTTTCGAAAAGGAGCATTTCATTGACATATTCGAGGATACAAATCACAATAGGATAGTAGAAAAGACATTTTAGGAGTAATTGAATTAATGTTTTATTCAAAGATCAAATACTAAATAAGATATTTCTGCATGAGGTATCAATTCCTTTTAATGTCATAGTATCTATGGTTTGATACATGCAAGATATGACATGATGTGACATGCATACATGCGACATGCATGTGTCAAGCAACTTTTTTCTGTATCTTATTAAAAAGTAACAAGAAAAGACATGTATTAAACATGCATGTTGTGGTCACGGTTTAATATTTATTTGAACATGTGTTAGAATGTGTTTTGAATGCATGTATTGTTATCGCTGTTAAAACATGTGTTTGAACATGTTTGAACCATGTTGATCTTTGTTTGATTATGGTGTGAATAAAGTTTGTTCATGGTTCGAACATATGTTTCATTTTGGATTAAATTTATGATTGAGATTTTCTTTTTTTATTATGTGATTTTATGATTTATCATAATAATAAATCTTTTGATGATTTATGATATTTTAATGAATTAATTTTAATTTTATGATCTTTTTTTTATTTTTGAGGTTTGAGGCTTAAGCCTCGATTTATTATGAGGCTTATACCTCGTTTTACTAAGACAAAATGCCTTAGTTTCTGATTCACCTTTTTAAACCTTAGTTGCTAGTTAAGTGGAATAGTTGTGATGAGAATGGAGGAACTGTGGAGACTTGAAGATTAGATTGGGGCTTCTATTTTTCAAACAAAGAAGTAAACTATGCATTTGACAATTAATTTTATTTAAATTACTCTTTTTAGAATGTTTTTTTAATATTTGGCAGAAGAATAAAATTAATTATTATATAAATTTGATTGTATGTATTTAATATTTATATAATTGATTTAAACCATAATTTTATTTTCTTAAAGATATATATTATTGACATATCCAACATGTGTTCTTGTCTTATATTTTCAATATTATTTTGACTATCATNGGATTTAAACTTTTGTGCTCCAGTATAGGGTATAGTTCATGAATATATTCTACTATAACTCTGATGCAAATTCCTGTTGAATAAAATCATTTTTAGGTTTTTTTCAATATTTTTTCTATATTTATTTCATCATATAAAGAATATTAATGAATTACATGTTTACTAATAATATCAAATCTGAGTATAGATGATTCTTGTATTTATGTTTGCTTATCAGGCTTTAGATATGATGCTAATTATTTTTCCTACAAAAAAATCCAACATTATGATGGTCTTAACAGGAAGTTAATTATGATCTTTTCTCAAGCAGTAAAGCTTTTATGTGGCCTCATTTATTGTTTTTTGCCAAAAGATCAGCCATGATAGCTACAAGGCAATTCCCGCATTTTATTACCTTAGAATTTGAAAAGAAGCCAAGATTCCTGCATTCTCACAATAGAAGAAGGAAAGGATCACAACTCCCTTGATCACAGTAAAGTGGAAACAGAGTGTAAGTTCCACATAGTTCGCAATATAAGAGTAAATATTTGAAAAATTCTGCATTCACAAATGGAGGCATGGTGGTGGAAGCATGCAGATGCTGTAGAAGAACCTTATCGGGCTACAATAGAAGGCAGATGCAGTAAGAGAAGTGACAAAAATGATATTAGTTGCTGGAGTAGAATATTTTAAGATAATGATATGAGCCCTGCATCGCTCACATCTCAGCGGGCTTGCCAATTGGGATGGAGGCTGGAAGGGGGTTCCTTGAGATGTGGCAGTGGCATATCTAGATTTTGGATGAGAATAAGGATGACTAGGATCTCTTATTTAAAATAGTTATGCTGGAGGTTTGTTCTGCTTAGTTATCACTAGTGTGAAGTAGCCATTATTTGATACCTGCTTATCCATCCTGGTTTTAGTGATCTTTCAATGGAAAGGTGATTCTTTTACCTTGTTTAAAAATTGACATATCTAAATATTTCGGAATACGCAAAACTTCTTATGGAAATACGTGGATCAGCTGGATATGTAATAAATGAAGTGCTCTTTTTAAATTTCACCATAATAAACAGATGCCTAAACTGTTTTGCTACAATCTCGTTGTAGTTAATCTTTTTTCAATGAACCATTGTGCCAGTTAATCTCGTTGGTAGTTAATCTAGATTTTGGATGAGAATAAGGATGGCTAGGATCTCTTATTTAAAATAGTTATGCTGGAGGCTTGTTCTGCTTATTTATCACTAGCGTGAAGTAGCCATTATTTGATACCTGCTTATCCATCCTGGTTTTAGTGATCTTTAAATGGAAAGGTGATCTCTTTTACCTTGTTTAAAAATTGACATATCTAAATATTTTGGAATACGCAAAACTTCTTATGGAAGTACGAGGATCAGCTGGATATGTAATAAATGAAGTGCTCTTTCTAAATTTCACCATAATAAACGGATGCCTAAACTGCTTTGCTACAATCTCGTTGGTAGTTAATCTTTTTTCAATGAACCATCGTGCCAGTTAAATTTAAGTACGTTTCTGTAGATTCAATTGAAGCTTAGTTTTGACTTGGTCATCTTTTGTCATGTTTTTGGCCTTGAAAATGCTAAAACTTTATTTACCTTACTGTATTATTGAAATGACAAGGCATTCCACACATCGGGACATAATGAATGCTGCTCTTTATCTCCGCAATGAACCTGTAGATTCTATGTGGAGCCTTATGATACGTTCTTGCTCTTCTTTCATGCATACAATAATATTGGATTTCCAGTATGTTATTCTTTTACTTGTCTTATATGGATCTATCCTCTTTTATTTTTGAGTCTATCTGATTTTTAAAACTAGTTCTTTATCGCTAAGTCATCTATATGCACATTTCTAGCAGCAGTGCTTCCATCTGCTCTTGCTTGTAGTAGTTTTCAATAACAGGCTGAACTAGATTAATGTTATTATCTATCATACTTATTTTTGAGCTTAAACTAATCTTTTTTTTTGGGTTTTTATCTGTTCTTTGGCATATGTACTTAAAACAAAAGACCAAGTACTGTGAGTTTAATGCTTTTTTGGGGGTTGGAAGACCATTTTGTTGACCTATTCATCACTTCCAATTAAGCATCATCTCTTCTTCTTATTAAGGCCATGGGAATGCTTATTTTCACTTGAAGAGTTTTCGTCATTCTCCTTGATGAAACCTTTTATTTCTTTAAGCAACACTCTTCTATTTTGCTTTTATTATTCAGGTTACCCTTGCCAATGCCTGTGCAAATGCCTCTCATGGCCTACAAGAAAGGGCTGCTGGAGCTTTGTGGGGATTGTCAGTGTCAGAAGCCAATAGGTAATGCTAACTGCTGATTTGCCACCCTATGATTCTGAATAATGATTAATCTTGTTATTCATTGTTTCTGATTTCATCGTGCTTGTGTAAAGTTGACAAGCTCTTGGCATTCATAAATAACCTGGAATCATCAATAATTGGAACTCACATTTTTGTGTTCTTAACCGGAGCTTCCCTTAAATGCTTTGAAACTATGGCTTGATGGCTGCACTTCAAAATTTAAAGGTCATGCTGTAGTTTATGAAGATTTATCTTCCAACCATAAAGTTTAGGTTATGTTCTAGGTATCAATTACTAGTGTTTGATTATGTCCGAACTAGAATAAGTATCTCAGATGCATATAGGCGCATTTTGTACATTTTAAAAAAATATATATAATTCTAGTAATTCATTTAAAAGAATTTGTCTTGGGCAGAAACTTATTTTTAAGAAACCGGTTTTTTTGTTATTGGATTTTTTTTTTTGAGGTTGTTTAATGATTTGTTATTAAAAGCTTAGATAAATAAATTTCCGAATGTAAGTAGAAACTTGTGAATTTTAGGCCTTTTTGTTTAAAGATAAAATATGTTACTCCGTATTTTATTTCTTTTTCTTATTATTTAAAATGATTTTTTCTTTTGTGTGGTGTGAATTGACATTTCTTTATAAATATTTTTTTTCCAATCTCATCTCATCTATATCTCATGATTTAAGATGGGCATTAATACCGTTCTTTGTCAGATATACAATATTAGTTACATCAACATTGTCACTTGTGTCATAGACTTCTACTTGGTTATCTCCAATTGATGACACTTGTATACTCTTGGATACCATAAAAAAATTTTCATACGACATCCAGGGGTGTCAAAAATTGACCCGACAAGCCAACCAGTCTTGAACTCAACTTGAAAAATCTGAGTTAAGGTTGACCCGAATATTTTTTGAATCGGGCCCAGGCTAGAAAATTTGACCCGTTTATTATTCGGGTCGGGTTCGGGTTGAACCCAAAAAACTAAACATGACACGAGTAAGCACGAAATTTCGGGTCAGGCTCGTGTTAGCGGGTCAAGCTCTGGTTCAGGTTGGGTTTGGGTCTTAGCCGTTTGGGGCAGCTTGTGCGTTTCAGGATAAGCTGCTTATCCTGAAACGCGACCCGCGGGCCGGTCGCAGGGGTTGACCTGCGGCCCGCGTTTAGTGTAAAAACCCAAACGCAGTTTCAGATAAGTTGGCGAAACGCGCGAACCAAACGGTACGGCGGTGTTTTCAAAACACCGCCCGCACTTATAAGCTGCCCCAAACGGACCCTTAGTTTTTGACCCGTTTATTATTGGTTCGGTTTAGGTTGACGCTACTCAGGTTGGGTCATTTATGGGTCGGACCCGAACCTGACCTGCTGATCCAAATTGACATCCCTAATGACACTTTTTTTTTGCTATGGATTTCTAGCACTTTTTAGGCGATAATACTCTTTGGATAGTATTGGCATATATATATATATATATATATATATATATATATATATATATTGTGTACATATGTATTTCTTTTTATGTTTGTCATATGAGTTCTTGATGTCCTAATTTCTCCGTAAATATGAAATTTGTTTATTTTTCCGATTAGTTATATGCTAATGTAAATTGAAATTTGTTGGAATCTCTTAAATCTGTTGTATTTAGCTATATTATGCTTTTGTTGTCCTTTTGCTAGCTGCAAATACTTAAGCATAATGCTTAATATTTAAAAGCTTATATTTTTTATTTTAAAATTTTTTTAATTTGATTGTGCTATTTGATTAAATGATGAAGTGAAAACCCTTTGTTAATTGACTCGATATAAAATTTATTGATACATCTACTTGGGAATCACTACCTCGCATTCACTGGATTATATTTTCACGGAAGTATCATTAATCCCTTGTTAAATATTGAAACCCCAAGTGCTGACAAATGTAAGGCTTTATTCCCTATTTGATCATCTTTCATAAATCTTTATTGTTTTGATTTTTGCTATATTTAAAAATAGAGATAAGTTATTGATCTTGTTTTTTATTGTAATGAATTGAAAGTAATTTTTTCATAATTGAAATAGCTATAACATAAGTAGCGTAAACAAGAAACTACAAAATTTATTAAATTAGGTTTACAGGTTTTTAAGGATGATTGTTATTATGCATAATTGATGTAGAGTTTTTTAGGGTTCATGATTATACAAAGATTTTTCTTAATCAGTTTGGACTTATTTCGGACAAGTCTATTATGAAAGCTATTCATTTATTGAAAGGCTTGATGGAGAGGGACAAAGAGAGTAAGGTTGATCTACATATTATTTTTATTGATCTAGAAAAAACTTATGGTAAGATTCCAAGAGAAGTTCTTTGGAGAGTTGTAAAAAAGAAAGGTGCTGATATGACTTATATTCAAGTCATTAAAGATATGTATGCTAGTGTTGTTACTTATATTCAAATAGAAGGAGGATTGACCAAATATTTCTTATTTTAGTTGGATTACATTTGGGATCAACTTTAAGCCCATATTTTTTTTTCTTTAGAATTGGGTGGTCTTGCTGGACATTTACGGGAGGATGTACCTTGGTGTATACTTTTCGCTGATCATTTCGTTCGTTTAGATAAGACTAGAGAAAAAAAGGGAAAACTTGAATTATGGAGGTCTACGTTAGAGTTTAAAGGACTTTTCTTGAGTAGATCTAAAACTGAAGGCATTGAATGTAATTTTCATAGTAATAGATCTAGTGGCAGAGATGAAACTATGGGTGATCAAATCATTAAAAGATGTGAACGTTTTAGATATCTCGGCTCTATTGTTCAAAGTGATGGTAATATAGATGTGGATGTTATTAGTAAAATTCAAGTTGGTTGGTTGAAGTGGAGAAATGCATCGGGCCTATTGTGTGGTAGAAACATACTGCTTAGATTTAAAGAAAAATTTTATAAGATAATGATGAAACTTGCAATGTTTTATGGTGCAGAATATTGGCCTTTAAAAGAATATCATAAAACTAAGTGTTGCTGAGATGAGAATGCTTAGTTGGATGAGTGGCTTGACACTCGAGAGATAAAATGCGGAGCAATGTATCCGTGAAAGGGTTGGTGTAGTTCCTGTAGCAGACAAGACTAGAGAGTCTCGTCTTAGATGGTTTGGTCACATTAAACGTTGACCATCTTATGATCTGGTTAGGAGAGTAGATGTTTTAGATTCGACTTATGTTAAGAAAGCCAGAGGTAATTCTGGAAAGACTTAGGCATACTGTATAAAAAATGATCTTAATTTATTACAATTAATAAAAATACGCCACTCTATAGGTCGCAATGGAGAAAAGGATTCATGTAGCCGACCCTACTTAGTGGGATAAAGACTTGTTCTTTTTTGTTGTTGTTTTTGTATGATTTATAATGCACACCTTGCATGCAAGGCATATTTAATGTGATTAACCGATGGTACCTAGTTTGAACTTTCACAGGAAAACAAATTATTAATGCTAAAGCATTTATTTACAACTTTTGATGTAAAGTTTAAATAAGATATCCAATCCATGTAATGTCCGTCTTTTAATAGAAATAACTACTAAAATTTAAGAATTATGAAGGACGCACGAATTCCTGAAATTTCATCCTAAAGAAAGTAATTAGATTTTTACAAATCTAATTAGATTGAAGCACAGTTTCAACCAAATGAAAGAAGCAATAGATAAGGGAGACTTACACTCGAACAAGGAGATGACTTGTTCAGTAATGCTTGAAGTTTAGTACTTGATTAAATTATGTTATTGAACGTGTCAGATGCACATAATCATGAGCTCATGTGGTGCCGTTGGGATCAGAGGAAATCATTCAGGGAAGCGGCCATTGAATGAGAATCAACCATTACTTGTGAAGAGAGAGTGGGAGGAAGAAGAGGGTGGTTGAAAGGTGCAAAATTGGAGACTAGGTTTTGAAAGGAAATGATTTCATTTCATTAAAATCATCAATAGTTTTAGAGTATACAGGATGCCTGTAAAGAGGAAGCATTTGCAATATTATAAAAATGCATGTGGGCCAATTCCTCCGCCTGATTGTGGTCTTCAGCAACCCCCCTTCAAGAGAATTGAATGAGAATCAACCACTACATGTGAAGAGAGAGTGGGAGAAAGACGAGAGAGGTTGAAAGGAGAAAATTAGATGCTAGGGGTTGAGACGGTGATTTCATTTCGTTACAATCATCAATAATTTTAGGGTATAAAGGATACCTATAAAGAGGAAACATTTGCAATACTATAAAAATAATTAAAACAAATAGTAATCTACAAATGCAATGACAAATCAGAAATACTATCCAGTTCACACAGAATTGGGAGAACCTTCTCTTGAAAGATGGTTGCTGAAGATCACAGTCAAGTTGCGGGAATTGGGCCACATGCAACTTTTAGGAGGCCTTCTGGGATTATATAGATGTGCATGATCAAACATACATGCATGGAATAAGATAAATGCTAATAGTTGAGAATTATTTTAGGACTGGATTGAAATGGTTTCTTGGTAGCACATCATGGAAGAGGTAGGTCATTCTATGGTGCAGTATAAACCATCTCATTAGCATTAATAGTCTTCATAAATGGTACATACTGGTACATAATATTGGACTCATTATCATTCACTATAAAAAAAAATGGGGTCTGAAGGTTAGACTGAAACACACTTGTAGTCCCTTTTCTTTAGCTTCACATTTATTGTTATCACCTACTTATGGATATTCATCTGTTGTCGGGTGTTGCTTGTGGAAGGAACTATTATGTTGCATGCACAAATTGCAGAGTGCCACAAATATGTTTTCTTTTGCTCATAACGCTGAGTTTATTGAAATCTCTTTCATTTAACCTTAAGCTTTTTGCTGGCTTTATTGAAGTAGTGACCATTATTGATTATGTTTATGCAAACCATGATATGGTTCACAGTCAGATTATGTAAAATATTAAAGTTGAGGATGATAATACCTGTGTCATTATTATAAGTCATAAATTTGCATGTATATTAGTCTGATATGAGCTTCAATGTCAAGGAGATCTATTATTGAACTTAAATAATGTGAATTTACATGTATATGATAATGATAATCATCACAGTTGTTGTTGCTCTTCGTGATAATCTCTAAACTAATCTTGGAAATTTTATCATAATGGTAATAAGTCATAAATTTGTGAGATTTGAGAACTTAATGTTGATTATTGCAACAATACAAACATTTTAGAAGGATATCAAAACTCCAAAAAATTCTTTCTTATTTAAGACACTTTTGAGCCATTTACATGGTGGAAAATAGTTTGATAGAAGCGCTTGCCAGTAAAACTATTAGTGGTGGAACTATGCGTGAAATCATAGGTGCATTCATGAGGTATGTGGGGGCAAGGTGAGGTTGCATGTGCAACACTATGGAGGCGGCAACTACGAGGCCGCGGATTTGTAAGACATATTTGTGTTATCTGGTGCAAAATAGGATGATAATGCGGTTCAAGTGGTGAGACTCCATAGGAAAGTGTTGAGAATTGGATTGTAATCATACATTGTGGTTGGGACGTTGCACTTGCAAGTTAATAGTAGGAGATAAATTCAAAGCTAGAGGTGTTTTTGGTGCTATTTGGTGAGCAGGAAATGTGCCTAGTGGATTGGGATGCGATCAGGCGGGGAGTTTGATTGTGTCACGTGCAATTAGTTATATGTGATATATCATAATGATAGGCTTGGAATATGGGGTGATGTGGGAAGTGATTGCTGGAACAATAGTACGTATATGGCCTCTATGATAGTGGGGCATTAAATAAGAACCAATCATAATCAATAGTTGGCTATTGGGAACGATGAAGGGACAAGAAATTGAAACCTTAGAGGAAACAACGAGGATCTTGTATAGTATTTAAAATTAGCCGGAACAAATGATATATGTAGATCAACATGTAATTTTGAGTGAAGGTAACAACATGCATTTGAAGGTTGGCCATCATTATTGTGGTGTGCGGTATGAATTAAGAGTTGATGTGAGCGAACATTGTAACATGTTAAGTAGCTTGCAATAAGAACGTGTGATTGGAGGCTAGTTGTGTTTGGTTGCTATGGTCATAGAATGTAACAAGATTAATGATGTAGGTTGCAATAGTAATGGGTGGAGGCTTCAGTATGAGTTCGCAACTTCAGATGTGATTCTTCTATGCTTAACATGTTCGAAGTTTGTGGTAAGTGAAAAAATTTGCTATAAAGACGCACAAATTGGAAGGTGAGTTTTTGTTTGGGTACAATAGGTTGTAGAATGTACATGATGAATGACATTAGGTGTAGGTAGTTTCAGTTGGTTGCTTTGGCTGTGGAGGGTCCTTAACTTGTTGCAAACATCAAATAATAGTCATATGAGGAGTGTTGTTGCAAATAGTTGCATATAATTGTTGAGACTCATCATAAATTAGAAGTCAATAGACAATACATGATATGGGATTGGTGGCTATGATGTCCAAATGATGTAAAGGGGAAACTTAAAGAAGAGATGGAGTGGAAAAAGAAGATAAGGAAGAAAGGAGAAAGCTTGGAGTCTAGAGTTGAACAATAAATAATTTCAATTCATCACAATCATTTATAATGAAAACTTCGTGTAGAAGGGATCTTTAAATAGAGTAATCTTTATATTATTGTAGGAAGATCAAATAAACTTGGAAGTTGTAAGTCTAACAACAAAGTGCAAAAAAAATCTAATTATTTTAAGATAAGTTAAATCTAATATTTCTTATAAAGAAGCCTGCAAAGGAAGCACTCATTTGAAGAAAAGGCATTGCAAAATTAGTTTGGATAAGCGATAGAATCAACTAGAAGTGCATTTCATGGGACCAGGACTTAAAAAAATTGAACACCTCATTTCCGCCACAACTAAGATTATAGAAATATAGATAAAGTTGCTGAAATGGGATTGGTATTGTAGGATTTGGATAAGTACAACATCAATTTCTTTAACTCGCAAACCTTTCTCTTTTGGCTACTTGAATGTGTATGCTTCATCGTGGAAAGAGAATAAAGATAGACAAAGTGAGCTGTGTATGATACAAATGTCTGGGCTTAGAATTGTGAAAATATTGTTAGAGTAACAACATTGGCTTAATGGTGGAGAAAAGAAACATTGGACGGGTAGATAAGAAGAACTAAGTGAGTGAGAGAAAAAGATGAAGGCAATGGCTGTGTGTTTAGGGAGAAATAAATAAAGGAAGGTAGTGGTGATGGATAGATGAGAGGGAGAAATCTTACTAGGTCTCTAGCAACATAAACCGAAGATGTACGACATTTATTATTTGACAATAATTCTTTCAAAACTTTGGTTTCTTCTTACATTCATTGTATGATGGTTTTAGATTTGGTTTGGTAGTTCTATTTCACTGTTAACTATCTAAAGAGCTTTGGCTTCTTGTGCCATTAATATGCGATACTAACATGAATCAATATAAAGGTGAAACAAGTAGTTGGGAAAGTGAGGATAGTATAGTTAGATGAATACACATTAATTTATGATATTATTGGGGATGAGAGTGAGAATGGTGACGGTAGGACATGGGGGCTTAGGAGAGGTAGTGAAGAGGCATTGTTGAAATGTATCCATGCATTCATGGTGAAACTCTATATGTTGTTGCCTTTTTTCCCCCTTTATTGTATTTCGAGTTTTTATGTGTGTGTTGGGTTGGAAAAGTGAGAATTGAAATTGAGATTTTTCATCTGGTTTTGAAATACACCTGCTACTATGTTATCATTTTTATTTTGTCATGAGCACTTGCATAACTATGTTTCTTTATGTGAGCCTTGTGGTGCTTTGAGACTTGGGGCCCATTTAGGGTGGCGGTAGAGGTGTGGTGCAATCCACATTGCACGACATATCCAATTGAAAAATTGATTTTTTGTCTGTTTTCTCAAGAGGTGGGAAAAGTTGTATTTTACAACCTAAACTGGCTAGGTGCGGTGATTGTCAGAAAGCTACTGTTTGACTTCTAAAAATTAAAAAAAAATTATAATAGCCACCGCCTCTTTTTGAACAACAGTTTCTTCTGCGACAACTTCACAAATTCCTCTTCAAATAATTGCAGTTGTCCCAGACATACTCTTAGGCCTGAAGAGCTAACTATTAAATTAATAAAAAATATGAAATAATAAATAAAATATTAACATTGATGCAGGGTGTCAAAGGAAGATCATAATTAGTCTAAATAAGACATTAAAGTTGTACAAGGCAATGTACACCCATAAATAAAATAAAAAAAATTTTGACTTACAATTCAGCATAAATAAATAATTCATGGTTATTATTTATGAATTTTAAAATCTCCTCTGCTCAGAGTGACTTCATTAGAATTTTCATTATAGTTAACTGCTTTATCTTCTCCTTCATCCCAAGTACTAATAATGTTATCTTAACTTTCCTCCTCTTTTCTAAGTAATAAAAATAATAAAAATATGAACTAAATTTTTAAATAATGACTATATTGAAAATTTTAATTTTTAGTATTTTAAGTGTTATTTTTTTTCTTTTTTAGTCTATTATTTACTTGTGGTAGTCTTGTTCTTTCCTTTGTCAAAGAAATCAACATTGTTATTTTTCTCTTGTAATTGTGATGTTGGTATAATTTAAATTTTGTACAAATTATTCATTATTTGATAGCACATCTTTTTAACTAAAGGAACTTTGTCGCTTTCTAAAAATGTTTCTTTAAATTTTCTATTGTGCATAATATATTGCAATTAGCTCATCCTTAAAAGTAATTAATTGATTTATTTTCTTCGGTATAAAAGTGATTATAAGTGCTTCAATTTCACTAGCACCTTGATGACGACCGTTTAAGACCAATACTTTGATTGCAAACATTTGCAATTCAGGTATGATATCCCCAAATTGAATTCATCATGTAAGTAATTTTTAAAAGATCACAATCAGCAGAGTATATAGATTTAAAAAAGAATATAACAAGTAATTGTTTAAATTACTTAGGGAAAATTTTCTGATGCAGTCATGGTGTAAAAGCCTTTGGCCGCCACCAAAACTCTCTAAATCGACAGGAAAAGAACAATCTTGTAGTTACCTTTATTGTTGGAATGACAATCAGATACCAAAATTCCCTAATAGTTGCCTTATTCAAGGACTGTCAACGGAAAGATCCAAGCTAGACTTGCCATCCCAGGGGAGGGGGTGGGTGGTGAGTTTCCATGAAAACTAGAGGAAAATAGGGAAAACCAGAAATTGAGAAAGAACCAGAGCCCTAAACCTTCAAAGAAGCTTGAACATTAGTATTGGGAGGACTCCACAATAAGCTATGGCTTGTTGATTGATAAGTCTACTTGCATTTCTCGGTTTAGCTTCAAGAACTAAAAAATAAATTCTAAACTAAATTAAGGTCCCTTTTTTATTATTAATTCCTACCTTTAAATAACCCTCAGCATATTATAATTAAGATAATTTTTCACAAATACTCCTTCAAATAATTTAACCCTAAAACTAAATTTAAATTTTATATGTCATTCAAATTTAGGGTCTTTTTGGGGCAACTGTTGATTATTTATAATTTACTAATAAACATATTATTTTGATAATCTGATAATCTGTAGATTATCAGAATAATCTGGTTTGCTGTTTGGAGCAACTTATTGGTAGTTATGGTTGTATAAATGACCTTGGTGTCCCTGTCTGGTAAAACTGTTTGGGGCAGTTTATTCAGAATAGCTTAATTGTAGTACATAAACATATAGTGCAGAAGCATAAAATCATCACAGACGAGTTCCAAAAGATTACATACAGTTTTCACACTCTCGTTAGTATAAGAAAAAAAAAGAAAAAAAAGATAAAGACAAGTACAACCATGATGAGAAATATTAAAATATTTAATTTCAAACTCTGGCTACGTCTGTCCTTAGCTGCACTATTAACTTGGGAAACATCAGATTCTCATCACTGTTGGCAGTGTAACATGTGGAAGTGTCAGCCCATCAGAAGAAACCGCAACGAGCTGAAACATCCCTGCGACAACCGTAAAACTGTCTCCCATTGCTATGAGGCTTCATCTCTTGCTACCCCAAAACAAAATGTTCCAATGTCTTGCCATTTCACATCTGATATAAAAATAGTTGATGCATTCTTCTGATCCGCATATTAACAGCTAGAAAAGTGGGAAGCCATATCTGTGTCATATGAAAGCCTTTCATATAATGCATAAGCAACAGAAACGAGATGAATTTATAAACAACCATGGATCAATATACAATGACAACCATTTTGTATCCGCATTTTGACAGCTATAAAAGTGGGAACCCTTTCATATAAAACGAGAATTGATATATGTTATTATCCCCCATGTATAAAAAGTACACAAATAGATATGTATCGATATATCTAATGCCAGAACCATTTTGTAGCCACCAATTTCTTATGTATCGAAATATCTAATGCCTAAACTTTCATCTTTGCACACAAAGCACTCAAATTTTTAATATCATGTAAAGAACTGTAAAGGCAATCAGTGCATTGAATAAGAACTTTTATCGTTGTATGGCTTGCCACCATATTATTATGTATCGATATATCTAATGTCTAAGCTTTCATATTAGCATACAAAGCACTCAAATTTTAAAAGTGATATATGTTATTCCATGTATAGGATTATTCCAACACAATGGTATTTGCACCAATTCTGTAGAAACCGCAACGAGAAGTATACCTGAATTCATGCCACAAGCATTTTGCAAAAACTACATTCACATTGCAGATCTAGCAAAATCAGAGAAGAGTCGAAAACATAACTGAACAAAAACTGCATCCAAATTTCAGATCTAGCAAAATCTAGCAAAATCAGAGAAGGGTCGAAAGCACAAGCGAAAAAAAAACTGCATCCAAATTTCAGATCTAGCAAAATCAAAGAAGAGTCGAAAGCATCCAAACAAAAGTTGCCTCCAAATTTAAGATCTAGCAAAACCCATCCAAAATTCCATAAAAACTGTTATAGCCTCCGAAACCAGCAATGGTGCTTCCAAACAAAGATGCAACGAGGCACAAGTGAAGGGTCGAACCAACTCTAGGAAAATCAGAGAAGGGTCGAAAGCAATGGTGCTTACCAGGCAGGTTTCGTTAGGCGGCGAGGGCGAGGGAGAGAAGAGGTGGCTGAAGGCGAGGGCGAGGGGGACGGGAGAGGGGGCACGAGAGGTCTTTTTCACCCTAACGTGCGAACTAAACGCAGGACGAGCTTTTGAAAGTTCGCACATTTCCTCTAATACCGCGTATCAGCAGTACGAGAACGCTCGTGCGAACGCTTTTTCCAAACACCATTGTGGCGTTTTCAAACCGCCACCGCGCCCAATAAGCTGCCCCAAACGGACACTTATTCAAGAACTTGAATTATTGCATTTCAATCTTGAGTGACTCCTTCCAAGGGCCTCCATGAATGTGCTTTTTGAATCCTCGAGTTATGAACCGTCCCAAAAAAATGCTTGTTTGAATTTTCTTCTATAGATTCGTTGTCATTGGATCAATGGGAAGCCACTTAGGATCTGCACGTTCCTCGGATTGTAAATTGGACTCTGCATTAATCTTGGTTCCATCAATTTTGCAATAATATTTTTTTCTTTTTATAAATTAAATGATTTTTTTAATTTCTAAAAGCCACATCTTAGAGGTTAGCCTTCGCCCTCTCATTTGAGTTAGTAATTGAT
>JXCR01131180.1:47932-67683 GCA_002079205.1 Phalaenopsis hybrid cultivar | reverse complement strand
CCCCAACCCCCCCCGGCGTCCTCCCTTTTTGAAAAAAAATTCTATTCATATGATGTTACAAATTATATTTATTTCTTGAAGAGTACTCGGACAATAGCTAGCGGTATGTAATTATCGATACAATTATAACTCCCATTTCTCATCTAAAATTTTCCAAATTTTCATGTAGTTGCACTCATCACCCTATAAGTTGTGGCATCAACCCATTTACCTCATCCATTGCATTATAATGGAGCTCATAGCAGGCTTTTTATTCACATCAATCATTCATAAAACATGAATTAAGAGCTTAATAGTTGTAATTACATAAGTTATTGTCAATCAAAATTTGTTATTTAAGATTATCTCGTTTCTTTACCGTCAAATTTTTTAGCCTAAATATAACTTTACCATTGTTTGAAATTTGTAAAGTAACTACATCACAACAAATTTAGTAGATGTGGGTAACTTCTTTATCAAGGATAAAACTCACTTATGTATTACACTTGTGCATATTATTAGTTTTAGTCAAGGTATTATTTGTTGAGGCAATCTCCTAGATTAAATCAATATAATGTGTGACATATAGAGTTCAATAACTTTTTTTGTCTTCTCATTAATTTATTTCTTATCGTTTTATAAGCACTTCCATTTTCAAAGATTAGTAGATGCTTTTCAATCATCTTTTTTAACTCCATTAAATGTTTTGAAAATATACAGCGCATTTTCCTTTTGATCTGATGCCTCATAGACTTCAAAAAAATAGTGTGATATTATTTGTTAAAATATTGATCAAGCTCCTATTTTTAGCTCTCTGCCAACTTTCTCAGAAGATTTTAACTTTAATTTAGGACCAAGTTCTCTTGATCTTATTATTATTTTATTAGTGTTATTTAGTTCCTCTAAAATTCTAGTTTTGAGTGTATACATGAAAGGAAATTTAAGGGTTTGATCATGGGCACAAAGAGCAAAACATATTGATATATATGATATGGAATTTTTCATATAAAGGTGTCGGACAATAGTTGACATTTAAGGTATTAGGATTTAGTGAATCCCATAAATCCGGATTTACTACATCGTGAACCGGCTAAATCCAAAAATTTGTCTGGCAATGGATTTACAAGATCTTGAAAATCCAATATAATTTTTTTGCAATTTCCGCAAGGATTTAAGAATTTTTCATGGCCGTTGGAGACAGTTGGAAACCCGCAAAGTTAAAACCCAAGCCACGCGAAGTTAAATCCACTGATTCGTAGGGTTTAGGATTTACGGGATTTACCGCCAAAGTCTGCAGAATCCGTATTTATAGCATCTGAGGATTTATCTTGTCCAAAATGACCGTTTGGCAAGATTATGCTTAAAGTTGCCAGTCATGCCCTAAGCGTAATAGTATTCTTAATGAAGATTCTTTCAATATTCATGCAAACACTTGTTAGCCTCTCTTGAATTTTGCCGGGACATGTGATAAGCCACTGGTTTCCCACATGTCAACATTGTTGGCATCAATGATTACAAAACATTTGAGGCGTGCACCTTGAGGCATGAGAAGAGTAGTACCTTGAGGCTCAAGTCCACCGGTGCAAAAGAAGCTTACATTTTCTTGCAATATGCCTTGAGGCACCTTGAGGCGTGAGAAGAGTAGTACCTTGAGGTGTGCACCTTGGGGTGTAAAAGATTGAACACGAGCGAGTTTGGACTCAGCTCGTGTCCGACTCATTAAAAAATATCATTATTTGTGTTCGGCTCGTTTATTTTTCGAACATAAAAATCGTTCGTGTTCGTCTTAGCAAGTCGAATGCAAGTTGTTCGCGAACAAATAGTCGTTTTGCAACCCTAGTTACGTAGCCGTAGGATTTTAACGGTTAGGGCGAGATTTAAATCTTATTATTTATTTTCAAACGTCATTTAAATANTATATATATATATAATGTTATTTTATTTTTTCGAACCAAAACGAGTCGGATAGGAACAATCAATCTTTGTTTGTGTTCGGCTCGTTTGCTTAGCGAACAAATCAAACGCGAGCTTCTTAAAAAGTCGAACACGAACTGTTCGTGAACAACAAGCTGTTTTGACAGCCCTACAAAGAAGTATTATAGATTTTCTTTTTAACAATCTTTAGGAGATGATACTTTTTAATTTGTTGATGCATTTGCCTTTGTAAAAGAGGTACAATTGGTTTTTAAATTGTTTGATGAAATTGTTGAAGTTAAAGCGAGTTTAATTATTCATGTTATTGTAGATAATGCAAATGCCTTTAAGGGTCTGTTAAGTGCAGCCGCAACTTATTAATAAGTTGTTGCACAACAATTGTGGCAAAAAGCTGTTGCGGATAAGTTGATTGTCTGTTTGTTTTTTACGGCTTGAAAGTAGTTGTGCGGCAACTGTCTCTTGATAAGTGCCCATTTTGTTCTTATATTGTAATGTTATTTGCAACAAAACTGTTCATACCAAGTACATTTCAAACTTAAAAGCAAATATCCAGTGCAAAACATTGCAAATTATAATAGACACATCACTAAACAGTGAGTAGCATGACTACTAAAATTAAAAAGATGACTATTAAAATAGCAATTACTAACACTAAGAGGAACTGCCGCACAGAGGAACCAACAGTTTCTTGAGCACAAAGGCTTTAGCAAAATCAAAAGCCACACCATAGTTTGGGTAAAGATTACTCAACACGAAGAAGAACTACCTTACAGAAGAAGCCACAAAAATCTCGGGCACATACACATTTATAAAATAAAAAACAAGAACATAATAAAGCTATAGATTACCCAACACGAAGAGGAACCACCGCACAGAGGAACTACAGCGCAAAGAAACCACAACCCATATAAACTTCTATCAAAAAGTATCACATGAAGAACCAACACACAGATAAAAAAATCCAAATAGAGCCTAGAGCAGAGAGAGGAGAACTTGTCGTAACAATTAATCCAGAGAAGTGAGAGAGAGATGCACTACACTATCCGTGAGAATTGCGTGTGAGAGAGAGGAGAGTTAGCTCAAATATCGTGAGGTAGCCCGATGAGGATTGCGGGAGAGGAGAGGGGCGTGAGGGCAAGACACACTAGAGAAAGGAGTGCATGAGTGGAGAGGGGCAACCCCGTCACATGAATACGTAGGAATGCGGGCCGCGGCATCGAACCCGCAACCGCGTTTTCTTCAGCTTATTCATATAAGCAGCCGCGTCGAAGAAGAGAGAGATTTCACGTTCTTTAGTCGCGCCACCCCCTAAACACTGCCTCAAATAGGCTGTAAGGCTATAGGGTGGATGTTAATGGAGAAAAAGATGCATCTTTACTTGACTCCATGTGATCCTAGTGTCTTGATTTAATACTTGAAAAGTAAGGATAACTGTTACAACATAAATCTATTTTGCTCAAAACAAAAATAATAAGTAAATTTATTTACAATCATTCTTGAGTTTTAAACTTGAAATGAAAATTCATATAGATAAGAAACTTATTCGACCAATAATTATAAGTTTTATTTTGACTTATCTGATCTTGCAAAGATTTAAAGAGCTAGGATAAACTTTCAAATTTTGTTTGTTTTAGATAAAAGTTTTTGGGCAAAATATAATGGAAAGATAAGTGATGAAAATTATCATAGAAGATGATACTTTTTGACATAATGTTAATTATGCTCTGAAAACCACGAGTTCTTTTGTGAAGATTTTATGAATAGTTAATGATGAGGGCACTCCGATTATGAAATTTATTTATGAAGCTCTGAATAAAGCAAAAGAGAAAGTAACAAGAGATTTAAGGAGTAAATGAGGTGACTTGTAAAAATATATGGGAAATCATTGACGAAAAATTGGGTTGTTAGCTACATCAATGTCTGTATATTGTTGTATATTATTCGAATCTTCAATTTCATATAGATGAAGTGGCTAAGATTGTTTATATGCATGCATGAATAAAACTATTTCTGAAGCTAATTATCTTAAAGTCAATGATTAAGTTAAAGATTTTTGTTTAAAGAATAGAATGTTTGGAACTAAAGGAGCTTAAGCGTGCTATTAGATGCGCTCACTAGGTAAATTTGATTTACATGTAGTTTAAATCTGTGTGTTTATGATTTATATTTATGCTTTCTATCAAAACATATATTATTAATTGCATTTCATTTTATTCTAGAAAATTGGTTGGAGATGTCATGCTCGAAGTCAAAACATTGTTGTGAAAGTTTTTAGTTTTAGTTTTTTTAGCTTTCGAATTGGAGCATAATTGGAGCATATTAAGCCAACTGCGTATAAAGAGAAGAAATTGATTGACTATAGATCGAGTGAAAAAGTTTCTTTATTTTATGTTTAATAATGAATTGAAAGATACACCTAAAGTTAAAAAAACAAAAACAAATGGTATTTTTTGATGATGAATGGATAACACCAAAAAGTTAGAAAGAATTTGAGTTTACGATAAAGAAATAATCTTCAATGCTGATGATAATGAAAGTATCAATGTTAACATTGAAAGGGGCCATAGGAATTTGGAACTTCTACTCCACAATCATTTAAAAGAAAGAAACATAGTAGGTTTGGAGATAAAAAACTTAGAAGGCAATTTAAGTATAGTGGATTACGTGGTTGTATTATTAATTTGTTATTTTATTTAAAATTTTATTGAATTTAATGTTAATTGATATAGGGAGTAAGATTTGAAGATTGAAGAAGATTTTTGAAGATGATGGTAATATGAAATTCAAGGCTGATAGAGTTATTACATGTGACGATTCTTTTGAATATGATGAAAATGATGATGTTGCTACTATGAATCTTGATTCGTGTGGCATATGTTGATTCTATGTGAGTACTTTAAGCTTAATGTTTAAATCTTATTTCAAAATTTTATTTTCTATTAACATTGGAAATTAAGATTTGTGGTTTTTCATATTTATGAATTATGTTTAATTTTAAGTGTTTTTAATTCGCTAGTTTCAAGGCTTACCTCTTGTTCCGACTTGGCATTGCTAAGGGAAAAAACGTGCCAGTTTCCAATTTTGCCTTTTTAAACATTGGTTGGCATCCTGTACATTCATGATATATTGATCTATAGGTTCACCTCTATTTGACATTTGAAATAATGGAGAAGAAAATCTTTTCCACCAAGCCCATTGCCATAATGGTAGTCACTATGAACCCGATCATCAAATTGTTGTTGCACTAAATATTCTGATGTGATTGCTTTATTTGAATAGCAAAAATCCCTTCTTTTATCTTTTTATAAATGTTGGGATGTGCTTTTACCATTTGATACTAGTAGCTTGCATAAATGTAAATCTTATTATTCCCTCTAACCTGTGCTTGAATACTATATTTCCATTTCAAGTCTTTTGCATTTCCCATTATACTTTTTTCAGGATCTCTTAACCATTTGAAAATAGCCTTAAATTGAAACTCTTATTCAAAATAAAGAGAACTGAATTCTCATAAGAAAATAGGAAATGCAAAAATTAAAATAAAATAAATTTTTAAGATAAAAAAGTGTCAAAATGGCCCCAAAAATGAAGATTTGTTACCAACAACAAGAGGAGAGGTTGTGGAGGAGAGATGGTGGAGGAGATGCAGGGATGTAGCGGTTGCGCAGCTGCTGTGGAAGAAAGAACAAGGAAATAGAGGAACGAAGATGGAGGATGGTGGCATTGAGTAGCGGTTGCGCAGCTGCTTTTACCATTTGATCTTAGTAGCTTGAATAAATGTAAATCTTATTATTCCCTCTAACCTGCGCTTGAGTACTATATTTCCATTTCAAATCTTTTGCATTTCCCATTATACTTTTTTCAGGATCTCTTAACCATTTGAAAATAGCCTTAAATTGAAACTCTTATTCAAAATAAAGAGAACTGAATTCTCATAAGAAAATAGGAAATGCAAAAATTAAAATAAAATAAATTTTTAAGATAAAAAAGTGTCAAAATGGCCCCAAAAATGAAGATTTGTTACCAACAACAAGAGGAGAGGTTGTGGAGGAGAGATGGTGGAGTAGATGCAGGGATGTAGCGGTTGCGCAGCAGCTGTGGAAGAAAGAACAAGGAAATAGAGGAACGAAGATGGAGGATGGTGGCATTGAGTTGCTAGAAACATGAAGAAATTTCTTGGTGGATCAACCAATTGAGAACAAAGGCATAGTTGCCTTGGGTGATAGCCTATTTTCTTCATGATGAAAAATTGGTTTTAAACTTTACAAAATAGAAAGATTTATTGAATTTATGAACATCTCTATCTTTGTCTCGTTTGTAAAAACCTTGTTTGTGCTATTAGTATAGAGGAATTGTGTTGAGGGGTGGTTGCGGGAAGCAGCAACATGTCAGTCAATATAATTATATGGATGCCGGTCAAAAGTAGGAATTAATAGGCTGATGAAATGGCATCGAGAGGTTTTTTTTCCTTTGGTGGCATTTGAATGTTGTGAAGCACATTAAAATAAAAAACGTTTTGCTTATAACTTTGTATATTTGTAGTGATAGCTTATGGTTTTTTTTTTTTTTCTCTTATTTTGTTTGAGTTGTGTATCTGTGATGGATGGGGTGGAGTATGTTTTGAGATGCTGGACAGGTACAGTCATGTGATTAGATTCTGCTTGTCTTTCTGCTTTGTTGGACGAAGAGGAAACTTGAAAGTGTGATGTTGTCTAGGTAGGTGCAAGCTCAACTTTGAGAGTTTTCATTCAATTAGGTTTGATAATCTGGTACGTCTAGCAATAAACCATTGACGGAGTTCCTTTTTCCCCTTGGTGACTAATGTGCCGTTCTCTATTTCCATTAAATATCGAAGAGCAAAAAATTTAGAGCTTGTGGTGTTTTTTATAGGGAAACAAATTTAGAGCAAGTGATTAGGTTTTGTTGTAGCGTACATTCATCAACAGAGATTCAGGGATTTTTGGCAGTATTCTTGTTTTTTGGTCGATATAACTACACTTCAATTCATGAAGTAATATTGTACTTGTGTGGTAAACTCACATAGCCTTTTATTATTGGATTAATGGGACTCCGCTTGAGGTATCATTCTTAATTCCTTGAATTCAATTCATCTGTTTTTGCATCCATTCTAAAGGAGTGATTTTCTTAGTACACTGTCATGCTGATAATTGATGCTATGACTGACGAGGAATTGCTTTAGGTTCCTAAAGCTGTGAAACTCATTCGCTTGAGCTTTAGCCTGTTTTAAAAAGCGAAGATAATATTTGAGTTTTGAACATATTAGTAGTGTCTCTTATACTTTGGATTAAGCTTTTGTGTTTTTGGGTGTTCATCTATTAATTTATTAGACTCAATTTGTGTTATCAGTGTTCCAGCCCTTTAAAAATTGGCATCAGGATCAATGGTTTAACTGCAATGATGAGTTCTGTGCAGTTTTGGTTGCTTTTATGTTAAATGATCAAGGATCAATAATGATTGACCCTCATGTAGGCTCTAAATAATTTAGCAGGATTTGATGCATAACGTTTTGTAGTGCTGAAAGGCTTTTGTTGAAGAGGGAGTAATTGCTGATGTAGATAACTCAGATTTGAAGCGAAGATTGTTTTTGAACTTGAAACCGGAAATTGTCTCACTCAATATTGAAGATGAATTCAGCTCTTAATCTCTACTCGTGGTTCTTACTCATTATCTTAAACTTTTGTGTTGATGAATTTCAATCTACTAATTTATTTTACTCATTTGGGAACCATAATATCAACTGGGTGTCACAATCCAGTAATATTAACTTACATTGCAAGAAATCATACAAAGAAGCTTAAAAAGAGACGACATTTCTAATCCCTATATTTATTCATAGATATCAGGAGTAAATGCTTTCTAGTAAATATACTTACAAAGGCTCTACCTATGATGCCATTTTCTTGCATAAATTTATTTCCGCGTTCATAGGATTTCCAATTTTTGTGAATGTCTCTACTAATGTTTTGAGCTCAGTTTGGCGGGGCTGTGTTCGGTCACCATACAAATGAATACGAACAAATATTAAAAGATTTGATAGGATTTCAATGGAATACTGTCTTTAATGCAAGATTTTGTATGGTGACCATAATTTAGTTAGGTATCATTTAAAATTACAATGCTATTTCTGGTCAGGTTGTTTTTTTCTGCCAATCATTTATTTTAATGTAAATCGATTTATTTTTTGTGGACTAAACTTGACTATTTAAAATTATTGATTGAAAATTTCTCATAGTAGACTAAAAAAGTTTTTTATATTACTGAATTATTTCTTTTGCTTTTTCATGGTTAGCTGATTATGTAAACTAGCAATTTCAAAATGAATATGCTTAACTAAGCAGAACGTTCTTAATAAAATAAGCTTTTACTTAGTAGATGCAATGCATATTTCCTAATTGAATTTAGCGTACAGAGCCCTGAATTTCCAAACTGTTTGGCAACATTAATGACATTTGATCTATCAACTTACCGACAATCCTTAACTTTTATTTAAAAAACTATTTGTATCATCACTTATGATTCCTGAACTCTTAGAGGATTTTTAGTTCAAATATTTTAATTTAAGGTTTAGTTTAGAAGAGCATTTTTTTTTGATTTCTTATTACAGAAATTATCATCTCAATAATTCTGAAGAGCTAGTTGTATTTTCACTCGATTCATTTTGAGGTTTCTTATAGATGTTCTACAAGACATCCTTGTGAACTTCTCTTTTCATGTGAACAGAAAGCGCGAATGTTTCTCAGTTACCACAATATACATTTATGTGCGTTATATTCTTGAGTGTATAAAAGAGTTTTCATTTTTATGTTATGGTAATCGTTTGCTATTCTTCCGTGAAATAATTTTTTTGTTTTTCTTAACTATAAATTTTGCTAAATTGAAGATATTTGTTTTAGTGTTGCAATTGGACGAGAAGGTGGTGTTGCACCTCTTATTGCTTTGGCACGCTCAGATGCTGAAGTAAGCTTCAATTTTTGCAGTTATTTTTACAAGTAATGTGTTTGATGTGCTTTTTTCAAGAACATTCGTCTTGTCGTGCTTTGTGGTAATTGTTGAAAACAGATGATTTTATGATCTTATCTTAGTTTTAGACCTTTAGGCTGTATTTTATCTCTTTCTTATTATGCACCTATTCAGCCTGACATGAGCTGTTTCCTCTATGACATTGCTCTGACGCTTGTACTGGACAAGTAGTAGGTCTTATCTCTATTACTCGACCAAGCATTTAATATTTTTGTGTATTTTGAAGAAAAGAGTTTCATGTTGAACATATCAGTATCATAATGATCATCTGCTTTCCTTTTGCAGGATGTTCACGAAACTGCTGCTGGAGCACTTTGGAATCTTGCATTTTATCCTGGCAATGCTCTTCGTATAATTGAAGAGGGGGGTGTTCCCGCTCTTGTACATCTTTGTTCATCATCGGGGTCAAAAATGGCTCGTTTCATGGCTGCACTGGCACTTGCTTATATGTTTGATGGAAGGCAAGACATTTATTTCCAGTACCAATTCTTCTTGTACCTCAATGCAGTCACATTTTTAACAAATTAATTCTAGACTTTTTTCATATGTTAAATAAGGAAAATATTTCACTGTCGTTTATCTGTTTCTTTTTTTTATAAATAATTTTGAATGGAAAGGACAATACTTACCTATTCGTTGGCTTCATCTGGGGCTTTTTATTCACCCATGCATATGCAGTGCAAAATGTACTGTTTAGGAAACTTCGAGTTAGAATTCAACAAGGGCTAAATATTGTGAAAATATTAAGCATAATTGAGTCAACACGTTATATTCATCTTGATAGAAATGAGTAGAAAATGAGGATTCATAAAACCAGCCTTATTGTTTGGTTAAGGCTGCAATGATAGATCAGATGGATATCAACCAAAATATTTAGAGTCAATTATATCTGAAGGCAACTATTTCAATACTTACTGATGAATTTTCCCTGTATGTATAATGAGTTGAAGCATGTATCTTTTTTAAGAAAGAATTATTGACAGCTTCAACAGGCACTGGTTTTTCTGCATAAAGGTTTATAAAATTGTGCCTCAATGGTTGGGATAAAGCTAATGTTGAAGGCATCTAAATCAAAATCTTCTCAGTCCAATAATATAAGAAGTTCTAATAAATATGTTCAAGGCAATAGCTGTCTAACTTGTAGAGTGAGAGTTGGAATCAAAAGAGAGAGTCTAGATTTAAGACTGAAAGATTGAGATTGATGTACGCTTCAGAGTAAAAATATGTTAAAGGAGAGAACTACTAATTCCCAGTAGAGCTAATTTATTTTTGTTGAGGTAAAGAAGGGTCATGATATACTGGCTCTCTTCTTATATAGGAGATTCTACGAGAGGGATAATGAAAAAAATCTAGTGAGATAAGAAAATATATTTTATTCAAATCCTTATTAAATACTTACATGAAATTATAGCGTTAAAGTTCTTGTCAAGTTGAGCGAAGTAGGGGATTACTTGTTACATTTTAGTTCCCAAGCCTTGGATAGATTTTCTTTCTAAAAGTATATTCAAGGAATGAATGTTTTTCTTATTATGAATTATTATAGATTTGATTCATAAGAGGGATGTTGTGACACAAACTGTCATTATAATTTGATTTAATTGAGAAGATGGAGAGGAGAGTTGGCATTAAATGATGTACAGGAAGAAGTAATTCTGCGAGGAATCATTCTCGGAGGCCCTAGGCATTTTATGATCTAAAGAATGATGCTTTGTTTATTTTTAGTAGAATAAAAAGGATTGGCATTGCTTTTTTCCATCATTGGAGATCTGTAAACACATTGTGTCAAAGAAAGAACTTGGAGGGATATAGTGAGAGGGGAGAGAAAAAAAATGGAATATATTAGATGACTTTTATTTTAATTAAAAAAATAATCAATATACATCCATTATACCCATTAATAGAATTAGGATTTCGACCAAAATTGAAAACTAATCTCTTTCCAAATTGAAATGTAACCCTAAAACTATTTTAAATTTAAATAGAGCATTGTTGAAAAGGATAATTTATCCTATTTAAATCAAAATAAATCTAAGAAAAATTGAAATAACCAAGGATTTATTTGACTTACGTGATAATTTTAGGAATAATCTCTTGTCCTGCATCATTTTATATAGATTTATAGAAGTCTTCTATTGGAAATCTGATTTCTTCATTTCAATAATATTAGTAATAGAAGATTTCCCTGTTTGATTCTCATCAGTAAGCTCAAGCAGGATCTTGAATTTAGGTTCAGGAGTAGCAACTATTTTATCAGGCACGATAAGAGGCTCAATTATTGATGGTCGGCTATCTTCATCAAGTTTATTTGCAGACTAAATGTTTCACATCAATAATTTNTTTATTTTAATTAAAAAAATAATCAATATACATCCATTATACCCATTAATAGAATTAGGATTTCGACCAAAATTGAAAACTAATCTCTTTCCAAATTGAAATGTAACCCTAAAACTATTTTAAATTTAAATAGAGCATTGTTGAAAAGGATAATTTATCCTATTTAAATCAAAATAAATCTAAGAAAAATTGAAATAACCAAGGATTTATTTGACTTACGTGATAATTTTAGGAATAATCTCTTGTCCTGCATAATTTTATATAGATTTATAGAAGTCTTCTATTGGAAATCTGATTTCTTCATTTCAATAATATTAGTAATAGAAGATTTCCCTGTTTGATTCTCATCAGTAAGCTCAAGCAGGATCTTGAATTTAGGTTCAGGAGTAGCAACTATTTTATCAGGCACGATAAGAGGCTCAATTATTGATGGTCGGCTATCTTCATCAAGTTTATTTGCAGACTAAATGTTTCACATCAATAATTTGCATCAATCAATTTCTCAAGGACCTTGGGGTATGGAAGTTATTTTGTTAAAATGACTGAAAACTTCCATATTTTGTGTAGGATGGATGAGTTTGCATTGATTGGTTCTTCATCAGAAGGGACTTCAAAGAGCGTTAGCTTTGAAGGTGCGAGGAAGATGGCGCTAAAGCATATAGAAGCATTTGTCCTTTCATTTTCAGATCATCAACTTTTCACCATGGCCGCTGCATCCTCTGCTCAAACAGCTTTGGCACAAGTTCTTGAAGTGACTCGCATACAAGAAGCAGGGCATCTAAGATGCAGGTTTCTATTTGTCTTGTGTCAAAAGCAAGGTGTTTAATTAATTTTTTTCACTGTTGACCTGATACCACTTAATTTTGGTTTAGATAATTTTCTATATTAAGCCTGCTAAGTACGCATTCCTTTTCTTAATGACCCCTTAACTTGACTACGTCATCCAATTCTTTCATGGGAAATTTACATACCTGTCAAACAATTTTTATGTGTTTACATTATCAAACACTTAAACTTTCATATTTACATACGTAGCACTTTGGTGTTTTACACCTATGCATGAAAATATGTATTTAACTTTAAAAAAGTTGTAATAGTGATATGATATCAAATATTTGAAAGCTGTATGTCTAAATATGAAAATTTTAGATGTGAGATGTGTAAATGCATTAGAATTGTGTGCTATGTATTTAGATGCCGCTTCTTTTAAATGATTAAACTCATGTTTTTTTTTTCCATAAAGATTTGTACATACTTGACAATGAATTATGTCTATTTACGCCTTTATCTGAAATATGATCCTTTTGTTTTAGTAGTGCCTACTTTATCATTTGTTGAAGGCTAAACTAATGAAGCTGAAGAAGGCTCATCAATGAAAGTTTTTGTTTGACTGCAGTGGTGCAGAGATTGGTCGATTTGTAGTTATGCTTCGTAATTCCTCTAGCATACTTAGAGCCTGTGCTGCTTTTGCTCTTGTGCAGGTAATTAGAGAAATTATTTTCATGGTTTTTTCGTAAAGATGACTGATGGATGCAGTTTTAATGACCATTTGTATGTCTAACTTGAATTTTATGACTTCTCTTCTCATAATTTGTCTTCTTCTTTTTCTTGTTTTTTGTCCTTGCTTGTTACGAGCATGTTCATCAAAGGTACCTTGGTCCCGGCTTGTGGTTTATAATGCTACTTATTACCCTAAATTTATCTTCTTTTTGAAGGACCTAAAAATAATAATCTAAATTTATTTTTGGTATTTTAGATTAGTACTCAACATTGTGTAATGATTTGAGAATTTGTCTGAACGTGTGGGACCCAATTGTGACCTTAAACTTTAGGTATCAATGTGTGACCCTAAACGTGATGGACCAGGTGTTATTTGACTGTATATTAAATAGCAGGGTGGAGTGTAAGGATTTATGGCTAGTTAGAGAAGGTTGTTTCTCCAAGGGCACGCGCGCGTGCACGTGTATGTGTGTGAACCTTAGCCTAGCTCATTGGTTGCGGCTTTTGGTGTAAGTCCCTCGAGTCAGGGGGGTTCGATCCTGCATAGGATCGAATTGAACACCTTCTGGAAGGGGGTCCGCCCCTCGGTCAAACTANATATATATATATATAGATAGATAGATAGTGTGCGTGTGTGTGCGTGTGCGTGTGTGAAGCACAAATGTTGAGTTAGCGCGGATTGCACTAATTATAAAATTCCTTAAAAACACAAAAGAATTAGATCTTTGAATATAACTTTGTGATATATAAACTGAACCACAAAAAATATTTTTTATGCGTGCAATACAGCCAAATCACTAAGAATTGTAGTCAATAGTTTTACTGGTATTAGAAGCATTTGGATGATTATTTTATAAATATGTAAGATTTTTATGTTACACATAAAATTACTCCTTTTATTAAAATTTTATTTCATATTAAATTAAAAATGATTTTTATATTTTATAGGCATGTATCAGAAAAGTGACAATGAAATCATTATTGCAATGCCTGCGTCATATTAATTATCATAAATTGTGAACTCTGAAACTTTAAACTAATTCTGCTGTTGTTTCTCATTTTTTTTTTTAAATACTTTATAACTTTTTAAAGTTAATGTTTTGATCTTTTTATTGTACTTTCTTGCTTTTTAACCCAAATAAAATAATAATAATAATGCAGTTCACTATTCCTGGCGGAAGGCATGCGATGCATCATGCTAGTCTCTTGCAGAAAGCTGGGGTGACTAGAGCCTTACGCGGAGCTGCTGCTTCAGCATCAGCTCCTTTAGAAGCCAAAGTCTTTGCGAGGATAGTCCTTAGGAATCTCGAACACCATCAGTTAGAAGCTTCTGTGTAGAAGTTGTTCAACACATCTCTCTTCTTTTACTTTGCTTTGGAGGTCAGTACTTTTCTTCTAATTCTTCGCTCTATCGCTAATAGAAGCCCCCCAAAAATTGCAGTTACTGCCAGTTTCTAAGGATTCTGCAAGGGTCCTGGTGAATTGCCAAATAATAATACGAAACTTTGGCCTGCAATGTCATGTTTATTAGACATTTGATGTGGTTTGGCTGTCTGTAATCTTTAATTTGGTGAGCATGTTGTTGTTACTCTTGTTATTTTTTAATATGTTTGATTTACCATGTAAAAGGTGCTGGATATTCTTAAGTAGACCAGTATCTGTCAGTTTTGCGCTATTATTATTTTTTTTAGTGAATTTTAAAGAGATTAAAAGCAATATTGCATAAACTTTTTATTTGTAATCAACTTTGTTTTTATGTGCTATTTGTAAGTTTAGCTGATTTTAAATTTTATTGTATAATATCCTCAACATGAACTTAATGAAATTAGTGGGAGAAATTGTTGCGTCTTTGGGGCCTTGGTTGCTTCTTCCCTTTCTCTGCGGGCAGTTTTTCCTATTTTTCTTATCGATTGAGTTGACAAGATATATTTTTTTTTCGTGCTCAGGATGGAATAATTAAAAATTTTAGTCAATTTAATTTTGCTTTTATGAAGGGATAAGCGTGTATTCTAATTTTCTTGGCAATTATTATTATTGTTTGGAGTATACTCAAGCCTAACAATGATGTAATCATTTCATCATTTTTTTCTTTCTGCTTAATACTCTATAGATAGTTCAGAATTCTGGTTTGGGTTGAATAGAGTATTGCTATGTTCAAGGGATTTATTAAAAAAAACTAAGGCTAATGCTTCAGTTGGTGTAATGAAAATAGAATGTTTCAAGTACTTTTGTTTGAGANGATGTAATCAGTTCATCATTTTTTTCTGTCTGCTTAATATTCTATGGATAGTTCAGAATTCTGGTTTGGGTTTAATATTGCTATGCTCAAGGGATTTATTAAAAAAAACTAGGGCTAATGTTTCAGGTGGTGTAATGAAAATAGAATGTTTCAAGTACTTTTGTTTGAGGAGGATTTTATTTGTTTTATCAATTTGGGTGATAGCGGTATGTGTTTTATTTCTTGTTGTTCAGGGTAAGTTTGAGGCGGAAGCCGGTAGCCATCTCTGTTATCTTTGCTTGTACGTTGTTGGCTGCATATGGTGCTTATGATTTTATGAGCCAAGCAGCAAAATCTTACCTCTTGATGTTTGAGTGTACTCCAAACAATAATAATAATATTCATAAGGCTATAGTTAGGGTCTGTTTGGGGCAGCTGCAGTTTCTTAATATTTTAGCTGCAGCTTAGCTGTCTCAGTAAGTTGATTAATTGTTTGTTGCAGCTGTGAAAAACAGCTGTGGGGGCATTTCCTATGCATTTTCATAGTCTTGTTCTGAAATCTTTAACGGCATATCAGAAGGCTATAATTAAATCTCTTTCTTGAGGGTTGTCAAATATTTTATTAAGTTGAATACTTTTCTCTCAATATTTATGTTTATTCATTTATTTTAGTTGGAAAAAAAGATTTTGGGACATTTAAATTTATACCACCTAATTTTTATGTAGCATTATATTTTAGATTTATCCCACTCAAATCTTTTCAGATAACATAAAAAATGTTATGTAGTTAATTTTTAAAATGCATAACATATATTTTCAAGGTAATGTGACCTATATGAAAAAATTCAAATTTAGCCGTTAGATATGTAAATGCATAGGAATTAAGTGGTATGAATATAAATCTTCCAAAGATTTATTGAGGGAGATAAATTACGTAATAATCTGGTTTATTAGAAAGTTTTAAATTTCAAAATGAGCAACTATTACATTATTCAGTGTGGGCCCGCTCCTGTAGATAGTATTTCTTTCATGTTTCTTTCATGACGGGCTTGCAGCTGGACAAGATGCCCAAAATGAGATGGGGAGGACGGGCCGTCCAGTACTTGGTGCGGTCATCTTCTATAATTCTAGCCAAATCTCAAGAAAAATAGTTACTTGTAAAGTTGATTGGTCTATTCAATTCTTCTCTATAGGGGAAGAAGTGCGGAGTCCACTTAAGGCTTCATAATTTGAGGGCCAACATATTATTCATTAATGCAACCATGGAATCATTTATATGCTCATTTTTCTTGTGGTTCGCTGGAGCAGCGTCCCAGCCAAGGGGAGTTTTGGGAGAGGCAATCATCCCTTCTAAATTTTGTTAAAACTTCTTACTATCATATATACACTATAATATTGTCTCCCCTTAATAATAATTTAATAAATAATATATAATTACTTTAAATAATTTATAATAATAATAAAATAATTCTGATTAAATTTAATGGTACTCTAAAATGTTATCTGAAATACTTTATATACATCTTCCGAAATTCAAAAAAGATTTTCTCTATTCTCAAACAAAATTTAAAATTTTTTATGTTTAAATTTTGGATAAAAATGTTAAGTGGTATATACGTGAACTAAAAAATTTTAGATCTTAAATATATTAATTAAAAAGTTTGAAACGGTATGTATGTAATCTCTCAAAACAAAGAGAAATTATTGCATGCGGACATTGCATGCATCTATGCATGCGGCGTTCGATCCTGACCGTAGATCATGATTATTCCCGTTTTTTTTTTTAAAAAAATTCATGGTGGGGCCCACCGAAATACATCAGGACCGTAAATCAGGTGATTTACGATCCGGATCGGACACCGCACGCAAGCTGCGTGCGGTGCCCGATCCGTATGGAATAATTTTTCCAAAACAAAAGGCTTTAATTAAGATGGTCAGCTAGTTAAAATTTAATTAAGATAAATTTTCACGTGTCAATTTACGATTTCGTCGGGTGGAAAGATAAATTACTCCAAAATTTTGACGCAGGCAGCCGACAGGCTGCGAAGTGTCCAATCGTGTGCTGACGCGCCCACGCATCCTTACCTCCACCTCTCCGAAGTCCCAATTACAGGGGAAATAATAAAAAATGAATTATTTAGTTGATCACGTTCAATAAAATATACTTAAAATGAAGTGTATGTTGTCACCTCTCAAAACAGTTTTTAGGAGTGATGAACAGCCAATAACTTAAATATTGTTTTCGGCTTTACACCTAGTCGATGTGAGTCTTTTTATCTGTGACAATAGACTATTTACTTTTAGAAAGCATCATATAGATTGGAATATTCTTTGTGGATGAAATTAAAATTATTTTTAATTGATGCGCCACTAACAAATTTTCATTATTTGACATGAATTTCGAGGTAATATTTTGAACAAGAAATATTAAAATCTTGATAAAAAGTCATACAGAGCTCTAATTTCAACAAACTTATAGTCAAATTGACCGACTCGATGAGACGAACCTAATGATATCAAAGTTAGTTCAATTCAAGTCAGATCAAGTTCAGATCAAATCAATAAACCACTGTTCGAAGATTTCCAGACACATTTGAAAAATCAAACAAATGTCGAATTTAGCGAATTCATAGCCTAATCGGACGTCTCGACAATTCAAATCCAACGAGACCAAGATTGCTCAATTCTGACATCATTAAGACACTAAATATCTATCAAACGTCATCTGATCGAGGAAGTTCTTTAGACCGTTCGATCAAAATGGTCAATCTTTCTGCATTAATTGCACCCAGAACACCATAAATAGAGCCTCACCTATCACATGAGAGGGAGGCGACAGAGAGAGATTGAGGTTTTGAGAAGGACTTCAAGTCCAACATCATCCCTGCTATCGTCAATTGTCGTCGACCACCACTGACCGTTAGCAACCACAGTCGACCGACTTCGACCACCGCAGATCTCCGCTGACCTTCGTTGACCGTCCTCGACCACCACCGACCGTCGTCCGTCGTCCACCACGTCGACCTCCGTCGACCACCGCTCACTTTCAACTTCCGTTGACCTCTGTCATCTATCATTGATCACCACTAATCATCCAGACACCATAAGTCGACACAATAATCTGAAAATCTAGTAACACTTTCCCGTCTGTGGGACAAGTGATTTTTGTAATCATTAATCAATAGTAAATTTTCGCAACAAGGTCAGACCCTGTGATTTTTTTCCTTTACAAGTTTTCTACGTAAAAATTTTTGTTATCATCACATGTTGTTTACCCTTCATCTGAGTGTCTGTTAAATCCTCGTATAAAACTAAGACGCTAATCCAATACTCAACCACCACAAATTTTTTAGCACGCATCATTAATAAACCCAATTCTCATGCATTTACATATCTAACACCAAAACTTAAATTTTTACATCCGTAACAGCTTATCTATATTTGATTTCATATGTATTTCACTTACAAAATTAAAAAGATGATATATTTGATGTGATATCTAAAATTTTGGTGGTACAAATGCAAATAATAAAATTAAGTTGTAAAGTATGTAAATACATAAGAATTGGGTGGCCTCTACATAAATGACCATAAAATAAAAAAATATATTTTTCATGTACTTGTAAGATTTGATTATTCCACGTTTGCCGGCTGCCGCCCCTTTCTTTTACCATCAGGTTGCGATGTAAAGCGGTGGTCAGAGAAGACCCCTTTTTCACTTATGGGGCCCCGTCCGAAGGCTATAAAACCTACTTCTGTTCTCGATCTGGTGATTTTTTTCTTTCCCTCTGCGCGATTCTGCTTTACTTGCGAGCGACAGGGGTTACTGGAACGTAGTTGTGATACAAAGGAAAAGAAATGGGTAGCGATGGTCTAGCTTATGTGGGGGAATCCTGCGTCGAGGGAACCCGAGATTTCAGCTCTTCGGAGGTTTCCTCCTCTGCTGACCATCTGGTCGTAATGGTTCATGGAATACTCGGAAGGTTTTATTATGATCTTCGCTGTTTCATGTTCTTTTTTATTTTTTTTTCTTGTTTGATTTTGGATGATATTAGAAGAAGAATTTGACTGGTCCTGGATTGATTGGTTGTCATTTTGTTACTGTGGATGGGATTATACTTGTTCTCCTCTTGTTGATTTAGTTTTTCGGAGAAGTCGGGCCTCTATTTATTTTTCTTATGTTTTCTGGATTTTCAATGGCATTGGTATGACGGTTGGCTGGTGACGCGTATGTGTCGCTAGACATCTGGATTTTCAGTTTTATATTGATGACTGTTAAAAAAATAACTATTATGATAATAATTTTATAATTCTGTTAGGATATGGATAAACATGGGTAGGGCAACTGGTTTGACCAAGCTAAACAGATTTGAATAAAAAAATCTTGAATTGATAGGATAGGATGCGATGATATATATTTTTTATTTGTTAATTTGGATCTTTAGCATAAAGTTTGCTATGTCATTAATAATCAGAGTTATCTTTTTCCTAAAATACCTTTTGATCAAAGAGGAGGAAGAACTAGAATGGGATTAGTGAAGTTGGAGGTGGAGATGATCATTGGAATTAGCATCATGTACCTTCATAATGACTAATTGTTGTAAATTTTGGGTTTCCTTCTTCAGTTCATTCTCGTGCTGTTTATATGCATTCTGTTTCACTAATGCCTCAATTAATGTATGCCTTTGTTATAGGTTCATGCTATTTCCGCGTTGCTTATGCCAATTCCTGTTAGTTTTTT
>JXCR01131180.1:22089-45978 GCA_002079205.1 Phalaenopsis hybrid cultivar | reverse complement strand
CCCCGCCGTCCCCACCACCCACCGCTCGCTCTCCCGTTAGCTGTCGTCGTCGGGCTGTTTCCTGCTGTCGCCACCTCCCACTCACCTCCTAACACCACCCGCACAGGCAATGATACGTGTTGGGTGGAGCAAGGAAGGAATCGTATGCGCAATAGACGACGAAACTTAATACCGGAATGTTACGTGGTACCTACAGTTTTATAAAAAATATAATTTTTTAAAAATAAAATAAAATAAACCCAACCAAACATGTCTTATATTTTTTATTTTTACAAACATATAAATCATAACAGTACCATACGAGTTTTTTAAAAACAGAAAATAGAAAACAAAAAAAAAACAAACTAAAAATACAAATAAAAAACAGAAAAAGATCCCAAACACGCCCTAAGATTACGGAAGTTATGCATATGATGGGAATCTCATGTAAGAGAAAGAAAATCATATTATAATAAAACTGATAAAATTCAAGCATGCTGTCAACAAATAATGAAAAAACTATTAGAATAATGAGGAAAAGAAAAGGTGAAGATATCATTTAAAAAGGTAATTTTACATGCTTATACAAGGAATAGATTAACAATAGGAGAAGAATTTGTATTTCTACAGAAAGATTTCATTCATCCAAAACCTTTTTATTTACCTGCCTCCTCTCCTTATTTATAATCCTCAAATAGAAAAAAAATCGACTTTAGCAGTCTTCAAGAAACCACGTAATCTAAAGGATCCTATGAAGAACGGCAATTTCTGGCTTCACTATAGCCTTTTTATTCCTGTTAAAAATCCCGAAAGTCAAAGCTAGCTGCAACTTGAGCAATTTGCTGCAAGGAACACGTACACTTTTATAGTCTTAAGAAGAAATTTTGCAAGCATGACAATCAAATACCTAAATAATATTTGATAAGCTCGAAAACACCCTGAAATAGAGTAACAACATTTGAGGAAGTTCAAATTGGTATTTAACCATCTCTTTTCAACTAAACTTTTAAATACAATTCGAAATTTAAAATTCATGCTCAAAATTTAAATGTGCAGACGTTCAAATTGAAAACTTTCGTAGAGTTCAATTAATTCTCATAATGGTTAGACTTAACTCTTTAAAAATGTTTCTAGTTAAAATGAAGTAGAAGTATGATGCAAAAACAATTACTAAAGGGACTTTTAGTTTCAAATTCATATTTGGACTAGTTCAATTGATATTCAAGCGCATGGGTAGGCTACGATGTAGGCTCTAGCGCATATTTTAGTGCTTGTTTTGTGCAAATCAGACATTGTGTAAACAAATTTAAAACTATTATATGATTGCAAATCTTTTTCTATATCTAATTCATCTTTAAGAGTATTTATGAACTATAGTAGCTCAACACAATCAAATTCGACCATACATAATTGTAATGCTAGTAGGTAAGCTGTAGATTTTTTTCTTAGAAATATTAAGCCAAGGTGCTGTAGTTCTCATTGGAGAATAAGTGTTTTTTTTTTCAAATTCTAAAGCTAAGCATAAGTGAGATGATTTTCAAATCTTAAAGCTAATGTATTAAACCTCTCCGATTGTGTGGAGAATATGACTTAATTGATCTTTAATATATTTCTTAAGCCTTGATCAAATAAATGTTGGTAACAATATCTTGGTAAATATTGTTTAACTAAATTTTTAAATCCAAGGTAATATTCAAATGCACTATAATTAATAATCTTGATTCAGTTTTTTAATTGATCATGAAGTTGAGCATAATAATTCATTAAATGGCTGAATATTGTACTTGAATCTCTTGTTTAAAATGGCATTTGAGGCAAACAAGAAAGCTTCGAGGTTTAAGCCTCACCATCACCAGTGAGGCTTATGCCCTTATCATCTAAGGCGTACATTTTGAGGCTTTATGCCTCAACGCATTTGGGGTAGCATCTCGATCAAGTTATGCCAAAAAAGTATATTATATTATATTATTTTATAAATAGACATTGTGTTATACTATATTTAATAATTCAAAAAAATATCTCAATGTGGTTAAAAGATAGTTTATTGATGATTATTTGATTATGTTGTTAGTTTATTCTTTTATCTTTAAATTATATTGGATTTTTGATTAATTTATAGTAGTTAGAAAATCGTTCTGAGTGAAGAATATTTTAAAATTGTGAATGAGATAGAATTAGATGATAACAAATATAATGATTCTTTTGAAGATGATGAAAGCAAGGATGCGGCCACTATGGAGCTTGAATCTCATGGAATATTTAAATTTTAAGTGAATCCTAGAATCTCATTTCGAATTTTTATTTTATATCAATATTTAACATAAAATTTTTTTTATTTATGTGTTTATGATAATAAAATAAATCAACATATCAATGATTTATGTCATATTTACGAGTTATTTTTATTTTTATGAGTCTTTTTTTTTTATGCCTCTCCGCATTATACAAAAGGCCTCAATTCTTGATTTTGTCTTTTAAAACATGTCTTGAATCTATGCTTAATATCAACCAAAGTTGATTTTATTTTAGTTAACAATCTAGCCAAAATTTTAAGAAAATTATATTAACTCAAGTTTGGCTTATTTAAAATCTTGGAAATTAGAGAATTTATATTTTAAATGGATTTTCATTACTTAACAAGCTTTAAAGTACTACAAAATTATGAATTACATTAAAATTTATGAATATTATCCTTAACTCTATTATAGTTTTATTTAAATTGTCTAGAATCATAGCTAAATCAAATTTGTATAAACTCAAATCTTTTTTTGTTGATATATTAATTGGCCTTATATGAAGTTCTATGTTTAGAAGGCACAGTCATGTAACCTTAAGTTCCGATAACAAATTTAATGGAGCATGTTCTAAGGTATATGATTTATATTGTAGTTCTAACGTTAATCTAAATTTAGATGCAACAAAAATTCACATTAGACGTGTAATTTTCATAGGCCTTTAAGCTATTAGCCTCAAAACTATTTATTACTCTTGATGAAAATCAAAATATAATCCAATTCATACAAAATATATATGGCCTTCTACAAGTAATTGCTATAAGAAAGTTAGGCATTACGAAAGCCACAAACACATTTGAAATCTTACGCAAAAGAAAGAAACCAAATTATAATAAAGGTAACAAAATTTGGTTATGCTTTGTGCGATTTCATTTGAGTAACCATTACCTTTGATATGCTTTACATTTTGACTAGTGCAATAAGCCTTCTTGTAGGGCATTGGGTTGCTTCTTAGCCACTTAAATGAGGAGAATTTCATTGTGGTCAAGCATAATTTTTCTAATCAACACATATAAGACAACATATCTTATGCATGTCTCTCATTCAAGCTCTGTCAAATTTGTTTCCTAGATAACCTTCAACATCACCTCATAACACTCGAATTAATGGCTAAGGGACTGCCAAATGATTGTAATTTTGCGTCATAGAGAAAAGAAGAAAGGAGATGGATCTAACTATGAATATAATGTTATCCTCAATTATCCAAGTCTTTATAGGCCGAGTGTATTTTTATTTCTAATCTAGTGAAGTGGTCAGTCGGAAGCACATTGGCATAATAAGAGAATATCAAACTTGAAAGCATATGAAGTTTGTACCATAGTAGCATAAGATTAATAAGCTTTTTTTTCACCAATGACTTATTAGCTATCTAAAGCTGTGAAGTGTTAACTTTTACTTGTATGTTTTTATACCATACCCCTTACATTTCCAAATGGCAATGCTCTTATCATTTTTTTTTATCCTTCATATATGATTGGAAAATATTCAGTGATTTCTCAACTACTCATTAATTACTTTCTCATTTAAAGTAATATTGAAAAAATATTATTAAAAAAACCTCATGTTTGTAAAAGGAGACATTCTATTTTGGAATTCCCTGTCTCAAATTTGATCCTGAAGTTGAATCTTGGAAGGTGAATGATTTTCTCCTTCGAAGTAGTATTGCTATTCACTGTTTACAGAAACATTTGACACTCCTATTTACTTCAATCCTATTTCTACTAAGACTACTTTTGTCTCGGGAGTCAAAACCTGCTACAACCTTGGCAATCAACCTCAAGTTATGTCAACTTGTTAAAGTTCCAAGCAGAAGGATCCTCAAAATTAGCAGAAGTTACAATACACTCTAATAAGAAAGGGTAAAACCTAAATAATCCCAACATATATAGCTACAAACTTCAACATATCCAATTAATTGCAGCTAAAATTTAAAAATAAAAATGCTCAAGTTCAAATGCAAAATTTATATTTATAATGCTTCAAATTTCAAATGAACAATACAAATTTACAAAGCTTCAATTTTCAAATTTCAAATGACTATAATGCGAGAATTTTATATTTCTAGTATTCACAATGTTATAGATTCATATCACCAACTAACAATTTGGCGGTGATAAATAGTGAGTTAATGTCTTTTGTTTGTTCATCAACTATTTTCAACTTTTAATCTTCTATTTCAAGTAGTTTTTAAGCTATTGGAAACTTTTTCTTAGTACTTTCTATGATGCTGATATATATCATTTATTACTGATTTATTTTGTTGGCATATGCCCTTTTTTTGGGGGCTTATGTTTTTATTTTATTTTATTTTTCTGCATATGTTTATATTTTTACAGGTAGTGAGCGCAATATGAATATGCTTACTTTGGATGGTGTTGACGTTATGGGTGAAAGATTAGCTGAAGAGGTTGGTCTGTAGATTGGATGATGAAATGAAATTTACCTTTATGAAATTGAACTTAGATGAGCATTATTCTGTCACTAGCTCAAAATTTATCTTATAATTTTGGTAGAAAGAAGCAAGATTCTTCTCTTATGTAATTTATTACTGATGAGGATTTTTCAATAGGTTATTGATATCATCAAAAAAAGACGAAGGCTTAAGAAAATTTCTTTTATTGCTCACTCTGTTGGTGGATTGGTTGCAAGATATACAATAGGAAGGCTATACAGACCAGCATCAAAATCCCAAGAGCTTCCTGCAGATGATTTTCAAGGTTTGAATGCTAAAGGAACAATATATGGCTTGAAAGCAATGAATTTCATTACTGTTGCAACACCCCATTTGGGTTCCTGGGGAAATAAACAGGTAATAGAAATTTTTATTTCCATTTTACATCGTTTTCTTTATTTCTGTTATATTCTTTACTGAAATGGCAAAGAAAATGGCAATGAATGATATGGAAATTCACGCTTGTTTATTAGGAGTTATACTTTGGTACAAATTTTGGCAATAAGATGAGCATCCCATGCTCGTTTGAGCTTTTGAAATCTAGGACAAAAAGATGTGCATATATTGCGCACTTCTACATTTTGTGAGTGCTATTCTTTTTATGCGGTTCATTATTTTATGAAATCCTATGTATATTTCAGTCAACCAAAAATTTTCTAGTCAGAATTCTTGGCTGATCTTTATCTGGCTAAGGGGTCTGCTTTATGAACCAACATTCTTTATTAATCCCTGTTGAGTGCTACATGATATATTAAATGTATTTTTTGAGTTCTTTTTAGTGCAACTTTTATCAATTTTACCTTTGGTCTAACTCTTTTTTTTTTATTATTTTCCATTACATAAATTTATGAATGATGTTAGTGATTATCCTTTTTTAAGTTCAATTAGGAGATAGTTTAAAATTTTAATTTTTAAAAGAGATGGGTGAATGATTATAGTGTATACTGAGGAAGAAATGATACTTATTGAAGGTGACTTAAATTGAGTAGTGAGATGAGCTAAGGGTGAATTCATGTTGGCTTTGGAATACAATAGAGAAATATAACAGGTAAATTTATGCTTGATTTCACGCTAGGTTATGATCTTGTAATGGTGAACAAATGCTTTAAGAAAAAAAAGAATGCTACTTAAGAAAGTGGAGTTTCCATCGCACCAATATTTTTCTTATTTTGAAGGAAATGAAAATCTCATCTCGAAGTTTGTAATCTGATTCTATGAGAATTGGATCACACAAAATAGAGTAGCATTTATTGATGTATATGGTATGAGAATAAAAATCAAAATTTAAAAGAAATTATAACCCTATAATGAGGTGATGGAATTTGAAGTGCCTGAAATTATTATCTTCAAATAGGTTGCCAAGGAAGGTATATTTGAATTACTCAGCTGTTCTATATTGGATGTGAGATGAAATGGCTAGTTCTATTTTGGGGTTTTAGATCGTAAATTGATAAGGAGACTTGGTGGTTAAGCGAGGAGTTACAAAAGGTCATTAAGAAAAGGAAATATATTTTTAAAGGTTGAAAAATATTAGGAAAATTTGCATACATGCCACATAGTTATATTCATTTATATATCTAACACCTAAGTTTGATATTTACATTTATAACACTTTAGTGTTAAAACCTGTGCATGAAAAGCATATTTCACTTCTAACAAGTTAGTAATATTGGTATTTTTTATGTAATGTCAAATATTTGAGTGGTATGTATGTAAATATAAAATTTTAGGTGTTAGATATGTAAGTATATAAGAATTGTATGCTATATACATAAATGCTCTAAAGTTTTAATACCAATGGGATTCATAATGATTTCGAAAAGAAACAATGAATAAAGCAAAAGCAAAAAAGTTTAGATCATTATATAATATTGTTGATATTGAGGAGGAAATAATACATAAAATAAATATACTAGAAGTTGTCAATTATGCCAACAAATTCTTCATTGTATGGAAATAGGTGATAATATATTTTAAAGCTCAATTAATTATGAAGTGGTCTTATATGTCCAACTGTTGGGATGGAAAATCCAGGAATTGATCAATTAATAATCAAAATCAAACCCGGGAAAACACATTGATTTGAGAGATCCGGAACAAAATTCAAACAAAAGAATATAACAATGAAATCTAGAAGAAGTACACTAAGATTTAATGTGGATAAATCTGAGAACGGAAAAAAACCGCGGAGCCTCACCATACCAAAGTTTCACTATGAAAACCAAGAGAAATGCATATCTTACACCACTCAATTCAACTCTCTACTCTTGGAATTTACAATAACTTCAGGATTCTCCTCTCAATGACATGAAAGAAATCACTGAAAACCTTCTTTTTGACACTTGATCGCTCTACACAAAAGCACCTTCGAGAGTTATCGTTGGCAAGAGAGTTCTTCACATAAGAAAATACCGTACCTTGTGTCTTTCGCTTTGAATTGAGAACTTAAGCCCAGTAATTGGAGTCGGACAGCTCTAGCACAGCGGGCGTTGTGGTCCTGCTTGTTATGTTTTGGGAGACGAGATAGAAGAACCCGCGGCGCACTCGCGCTACTCCCAGTCGTAGGGTTGTCTCCCGCCCTATAAGAGAAGAAAGGTGCAGCAGGCGATCATTCGTATTGGTGAATTTTCCTCTTAGTCCGAATTCTGATTTCAATGCTCCGCACCTTGCCTTTCAAAGTTGGGAATCCCAGGTTTCTTTAGTGACCACTTTGTCATGAGGAGTGCGGCCTAACATCTTCGGTTCTTGTCCAATTTAAGTTGATAAATCATCCCGCCATTGACAAAATTTGAATCACTTTCTCAACTCAATTTAGAAGTTGAACTTAGGTGAGTCAAAATCTCGAGATTCACCGTCAGAAGTGAAGTTCAACCAAAAAGAAGTTCCTTGAAGAAATCCAAAAATATTTGTCTTTGTTTTCACTAGCAACCGGGTCAAGGGTTCCGGACACGGGGGCGCTATCCACAGTCTGTGCTACTACCCCTCAAGATCCAATACGAAAGCGCCACTCGTGGCCCGGGGGTGAAACTTTGCCCTGACGTCTGGGTGCCTCTGTCATTGCTGGCTTTAAATCAGAATCCACAACACAAAAATCTCCCACTTAGAGGTTAATTTGCACCGATTACCTCTCCTCCATATTTGCACATCCATTTGTATCATCTTAATAGTTTTGTACTGTAGTGTGGCCAACCTTTCATCTCAATCTTCTTGAACTCCAACTAAACCGAAGTATAGCGTTAGTTTCTCGATAGTCACCTCCCTAGTCAACATGCCTATAGGATTTTGTGTTGTATGTATTTTCTTTAAGAATAATTGCCCATCTTCTAGGATAGTATGAATAAAATGATGCCTCAGTTGAATGTGCTTTGTTTTGGATGAAAAGTTGATTCTTTGCAAGATTAACACTCATACTGTCAGTATGAAGCTTTTTAATCCTTTGCTCTCCATTTCTATCATAAAGCTCTACAACCAAACTTCTCCTTGCTAGTCTCAGTGATAACAATGTATTTGGTTTTTATAGTAAAAAGTGCAATAATCTTCTGCAGCCTGAAAACCTAACTCATTGTTGTATTCCACAAATTGAAAATATACCTTCTACTTCTACCATATAAATCTTCTGTCATATTTGAATCTACATATCCCTTTAGACTGATCCTTATACTTCCAAAGTAAAGTATCATGTTGATTCTTCCCCTTGAATACCTGAGAATCTACTTCACCATCTTCCAATGATGCATTCCTAGATTACTCATGAATCTAATTTACACTCTCACTATATGCGTAATATTTGATCTCATATATATCATACATACATCAGACTTCCAACTACTGAAGCATGTAAAGTTCTCACTTTATGTGGTTTCTCTGCTTCAGACTTAGGCGATAGTTCTTTAGTTTGAAGTGAGTACCTAAAAGGTGCTAACTAGTTTTGCCTCACTAGTATTTAAATTTGTAGATTTTTTCAATATACTTGGCATGAGATAACTTCAGTATGTCTACACTCTTGTCTCTTGCTGATTCTCTTCCTGAGGATCTTCTTAATTTGACCTAAATTTTTCATCTCAAATTTTGTTAATAATGGCTCATTCAAGTCCTTGATTTTCTCCATATCTCTCTCTGACATCAGTATATCATCCACATACAAGTGAAACAAGGTATAACAATTATCAAAAAAAATTTTGAAGCGACAGTGGTCTTCCTGCTATTTGACATGAACCTGTCAAACCTTCCGTGTCACTATCTCGGGGCTTGCTTCAAGCCACAAAGGCTCTTCATCAACCAACGCACCAAATCTTCTCTCCTTGGAATCTCATAGCCCTGTGGTTTCACCATATACAGTTTCTCTTCCAAATCTCCATATAAAAAGACTATTTTTACATTCATCTGTTCCTGTTGTAGATCTTCATCCGTTATCAAGCTCAAATACCCGAGAATCTACTTCACATTCTAATGATGCATTCCTAGATTACTAGTGTATCTAATGTCCACTCTCACTATATGTGTAATATCTGATCTCATACATATCATAGCATACATCAGAAGCATATGTTCTTCCCTTCTGTGTTTTCTCTGCTTTAGACATAGGCGATAGTTCTTTAGCTTGAAGTGACTACCTAAGAGATGTTAACTAGTTTTGCCTCACTCATATTTAAATCATTGTAGGATTTTTTCAATATATTCTGCTTGAGATAACTTCAGTGTGTCTGCACTCTTGTCCCTTACTGATTCTTATCCTGAGGATCTTCTTAGTTTAACCTAAATTCTTCGTCTCAAATTTTGTTAATAATTGTTCATTCAAGTCCTTGATTTTCTCCATGTATCCCTCTGCAATCAGCATATCATCCACAAACAAGTGAAACAAGATTTAACAATTATCTAATTTTTTTATGAAGTAACAGTGGTCTTCCTACTATTTGACATGAACCCGTCAAACCTTCTGTGCCACTATCTCGGGGCTTGCTTCGAGCCACATAGGCTTTTCATCAACTTGCATACCAAATTTTCTCTCCTTGGAAACTCATAACTCTACAATTGCACCATATATAGTTTCTCTTTTAAATCTCCATATAAAAATACTGTTTTTACATTCATCTACTCCAGTTGTACATCTTCATCTGCTACTAAGCTCAACACAACTCTAACAGTTGTTATATTCACTATAGGAGAAAAAATCTCAGTGCAATCCACACCTTTGTGTTGAAACTCTTTCACAACAATTCTTGTCTCGTAGCATTTATTACCATCTGACTCATCTTTCAACTTGTAAAATCACTTGCTGTGTAGTTTTCTTTTCCCATTCAGTAATACCGCCAAATCTAATGTTAGATTTAATCTTAGTGATTGCATGCCACCATCCATGGCAAGCTCCCATTCTTTAGAATCTTCAACTTGAGTGTCCTCTTCATAACATTGGTATATATTACTATCTTTTAGCAACAAATAGTATAAAGAAGGATAATAGATGTGTATCGGCTGTGTTATTCTGTTGGACCTCCTGATTTCAGTAGCAGTTGACTGAAGAACTTCACGTGCTTCATCTGATTGAGCATTTTGCTTTCTCTATCCCTTTAATCATCATTATCTTCTATCTCAACATATATAGACTCTTCAAAAGTAATTTATGGGCCTGAGTTCTACTCTTGTCTTTATACAACTTCATTTCATTAAAAGTGACATCCCTCATCCTGATGAAATTCTGATTCTGATAATCCCATAATTTGTACCTAAATTCATCTGAGTCATGCCTAATAAAACTTGATTTAACATATTTCAAACCAATTTTATTGTTGGACCTTACATCAATATGAACATATGCAAAACAACTAAATACTTTTTTTATGAGATAGATTTACCTCATTGTCACTACAGGCTTTTTCAGGTAAGTCTTCCTTCAAAGATACTGACTGGTCATGATTGATCAGATAAGCAACGGTATTCACGACATCTTTTCAAAACTAATTTGGCAAGCCAACATGCATCCTCATGCTCCTGGCACACTCTGCGATAGTTCTAATCATGTGCTCAGCTACTCCATTGTGCTGTAGAGTCCTTGGAATAGTGTAACTCATGCATGATCCACTCTGATGCACAGTAACCCATGAATCTCCGATCAAGATACTCACTCACATTATCTAATTTGAAACACTCCAGCCTCAAGTTTGTCTCGTTTTCTATCATGATTTTTCACTTCTTAAACATCTCAAATACGTTAGATTTTCACTTTAAGAAGTAAACACATACATTTTGGTGTGATCATTATTGAAAGTGACAAAGTAGTGAGAACCTCCAATTAATTGAATTGGAGTAGGTCCCCATACATTAATACACAGTAACTTCAGTTTCTTTAACTTCATCATCGACCCACTTTTAGAGGAAGAAACTCTCTTGCTTGTCATATACGCAATCTTCACAAAAATCTAAATCTACAAATTTCAAACCTCGAAGCTTGCTCTTTGAAAGTTGAGACTTCATATATTTCTTATTCATGTGGCCGCCTACGGTGTCATAGACTTACATCAACCTTGGTTCCACCCATATCAATGGATTCTGCCATCTCATTGATCAGATAAAATGTGTCTTCAATGTTACCTTGAGCCATCACGATTGCCTGTAGTCACCTTACATGATCATCTGTAAAAACAATCACGTACCCTAACTTTGTCAGCTGGCTTACCGAGATCAATTCTCTCATCAGACTCGGAATATGTCTAACTTCACTAAGCTTCCAAAACCATTCCCTTTGGCAACTTAACATCAACCTCACACTTTCCTACGATATTATAGGCCTTATTATCTTCCAAGTAAATCTTTCTTAAATCACTCTGAATGGAGCTTTTAAGCACCTCGCTATTGGGGCATGCATGAAAAGAGACACATGAATCTACTATTCAAAATTTGATGCTGACTTGGAATAAAATCAGGGAATTACATTTAATTTCGCTTGTGGAGACATTTGTAGAGAGATTCTTGTCTTAGCTTCTGCCACCAACTTTTTTCGGAGCTTTGTAGTTCTTCCTGAAATATCATTTCATCTCACAGTTCTCGCATTCACTTCTGACATTTCCTCTTCATGACTTGGACTTTTCTTTTCTTAACTTGAATCTGTCTCTGCATGTGTTAGTGTCCAAATTTCTTCATTTGTTTTCAACATTTGACACAGAACTTGAAGATTTATCTCTCATTGTCTTCTTGCAAACTTCTTCATTAAACATGAACCATACAATATCATCAAAGTTTAATTTCATGTTACTTGAAGAGGTACTCACCGTCTTAACCAATTCATCCCAACTGTCCGACAATGAAGATAAAAATATCAGTATCCTGACTTCATCATCAAACTTGATGCCCATAAAACACAACGGATTAGTCGTAATGTTGAAATTGTTCAAGTGTTCAACCACCGAACTACCTTCCACCATATTCATGTTAAATTATTTCTTCATCAGAAAAATCTTATTTGACATTGAAGGTTTCTCATACATTCTTCTCAGTGTCGTCATGAGATCCATCATAGTTTTCTCGTTCACTATGTTAAAATCAAAAGATACGAAAAATTAAAGACAGATCAAGCCTAGGGTTGTTCGTACCATCACTTTTCATTCTTCCAAAGTCATCCATTCAGACTTTTTAGTGATTCCTTTTAAGTGATAGATACAGTTTCTTTCGATATAACAAATCTTTTACTTGCATTTTTCAAAATGCAAGGTTTTGATCCATTAAACATCTTCACCTTGTACCTCGTTTCGTCAATCATTGCTCCTATTCGAATCAAAGATCTTCAGAAAGGAAAGTCCACTCTGACACCACTTATTGGGATGGAAAACCCAGGAATCAATTAATTAGTAAAACTGCACCATAGAAAATACATCAATTCGAGGGATTTGGAATAAAATTCGAATTGAAACACATAACAATGAGATTCATAAAAAGCATACTAAGATTTAATGTGGAAAAACCCGATAACAGGAAAAAACTACAGAGCACACTACACCAAAATTTCATATGAAAATCAGCGAAATGTACAGATTTTACACCACTCAGTTTAACTCTCTACTCCTGAAACTACAACAACTTCAGGACGCTCCTCTCTCAATCACTTCACACAAGAGAAATCATTGAAATCCTTCTTCTTAACACTTCATCACTCCACGCAAAAGCACCATTGAGAGTTCATCCTTCCGAGAGAGTTCTTCACGCAAGGAAATACAATACCATATATTCTATCACTTTTAATCGAAGGCTTAAGTTGCACAACTAGAGATGAACTGCTCTGGCGCGCCTGCACCACTCTTGGATGCGGGGGTGTTGCCTGCTTTGTTTTGGGACATGGGACAGAAGAACCCACGGCTCACTCGCACGACTCCTAAGCGTGGGGTTGCTGCCCGCTCNCCAAGCAAGAGGGCGCCGCTCATGGTGTGGGAGCGCCACTTTGCCCTGTCACCTAGGCGCCCTTGCTACGGTCGGCTTCCAATCAAGTTCCACAACATNCCAAGCAAGAGGGCGCCGCTCATGGTGTGGGAGCGCCACTTTGCCCTGTCACCTAGGCGCCCTTGCTACGGTTGGCTTCCAATCAAGTTCCACAACACAACACCAACATGCAAACAAATTAATTTTCACAAATTAAGATTTTTGGTTTGTTACTTTTTGATCAAAATCAAAAGCACTAAACTATCTAATAATAAATTACCTACAAGAAATGGACAAAACAATACCACAGAAAATTNGCTGCGTTTGGCTTCCAATCAAGTTCCACAACACAACACCAACATGCAAACAAATTAATTTTCACAAATTAATACTTTTTGATCAAAATCAAAAGCAATAAACTATCTAATAATAAATTACCTACAAGAAATGGACAAAACAATACCAAAGAAAATGAACACTCAAGCCAGTGTAAGTAGATGACTTTTCTCAAACTTAGATAGTCTCCCTTGTATCACATTCGAATTGCAAGTTTGAAGCTACAAAAAGAAATTTATTAATGCCAAAAGCTTTTCCATTTCAATAAAGGTTATTGCAAGTTCTCCTCCCAACCTTTTCCGTCGATACTCTTACAACAAAATTTTATTTGCCCACTTGATTTCTTTTCTCCAAACCTTTTTCGGCATTCACACGACATAGTTTGTCATTTAAAGAAGTTATCAACATCTAGTAACCCATCAGTAAAAGCTTCATGATCAATTTTACTATCATAGCTAAAACACTTCAATTTTAACCGCTTCGGTTTTGAAATTGTTATTAGCCTCTTAATGAAGGAATCTTTCATGGCATCAAAATCATACCTCATCTTCAATGTTTTAAGTGCAGCTTCATATTATCTTGCACTTATGGATCGTGCTAAACTCTATTCTCTTGGTGCAGGTTCCCTTTCTGTTTGGCCTCACAGCTGTTGAAAAAGTTGCTGCTCTAATTATTCACTTGATATTTAGAAGAACTGGTAGGCATCTGTTTCTCACAGATAATGATGCCCAGAAACCTCCACTTCTACAGCGCATGGTGGAGGATTGTGACCTCCAGTTCATGTTTGTAAAGTTTCTCTGTTTATCTCCTGCATGTTTATAGGCTTTTTATGCAGATTAAGCTGATGATGCTGAACTGTTATAGGTCTGCGTTGGAAGCATTTGAGCGCCGTGTTGCTTATTCAAATGTTGGAAATGATCGTATCCTTGAGAGTGCTAGGCTTTGACTCTACTTTTATTCTGTATATTAATTCTCTTTTCATTTTTCTTTCTTTAAATGAAGGGCTATCTGATCGTATAACATTTCCTTCAAATTAGTAATCTATTTTTTTAGAGTAAAGCGCCAAAATATTTGAATAATTGTTTAATGAGGTCATTTTAGTCTCAGATTATAAAAGTGTCTAATTAGCTTCGATGCTTTAGAAATTTGAGTTGAAATAATCCTCTAGGAGAACTATTTCAGCCCATATTAAATGATTATGAAGATTAAATTGGCACTTGTATAGACTGGGGGACTAAAATAACTCGAGGATTATTTTGACGCGTTTCTCCTACTTTTTCGTAATTTGATTAGCTGGATCTCCTTCTATATAAGCATGTGCCATCCTAAAAGAAAATTAGATTGAGTGATATTTGTGGAATATCTTAGTAAAGCGAACCTATTAGGTTTACGAGAAATTTTGATTTTTACATAAGTGGTCAGTCACATGTAGAAGACTGCAACTAACTATAAATTGAACTGTTCAAAAAATGTATAAATCAGTGCCTGAAAAGCATAGAAAGATTACAAAAAGTGTTTGCTAGGTGGCACGTGATTGTGTAACCCTAATTTTACTTGCTTCAACAATGTGACATGTTTTCCAAAACTAATAATAAATCAGATATTGTTGGCTGGAGAACTTCATCAATCAGACGCAATTCTGAACTACCAAAGGTAATAATTTTCTTAGTTATTCATCAGATTTTTAACCTTTTCATCTTAGTGTTCATTTAACTATTTTAGTGGCTGTTAAGTTAGTCTTTGCTAATATTTGAAAATTTTTATTTCTTTTTGCTTCTTCAGTGGGATAAATCTTTAAACGAGAAGTATCCACACATTGTCTATCAAGAATATACAGAAGGAAGCACTTCTGAAAACCGTCCACTCGATAACACTGACCTCAATAGCAATGATGTGCTTGAGGGTAAATTTTGTATTTGTTTTTAGCTTATTTGAACGATCTTTATATCGTTATTTATCTATGACTGGTGCAGCTTACATTCATGATGTAAAATTGTAGAATTAAGGGTGTTCTTTTCACATTTTACGTCAAAATTTCAAAATGAATCTCAGCATAGCATGTTTTTTCAACGAGTAGATTCTTATTTGGTGATTTAGCTATTGGAGGTTTTTATATATAACACTTTTGATTATTACGTATTATATTGGGTCTTATTAGAAAAAAAAAAAGGAGTAGCAAGCATAATTAGTATTTTACCTGTATTACAAATGTGTATTACCTTTATGAAGTAGACTGATTTTCTCCTCCAACGGTAGCAACTTTACCAAACAACATATCAAATAATTTATACTTTGTCAAGTGTTTTGAAGTCTCCATGTTTTCTCTTCCACCCTCTCAACGACCCTCTAAAAAAATAGAAAATAAAACTCAAAATTTATGGATTTATATATCGTTGAATCCCGGTGTCCGTGGGCTCATTCAATCTAGGCAAGACTTTTAGACGAAGCAAAGAAGAATGGAATGCACACTCCTTTAATAAAGAAGAAGGAAAAAGGATGAGGCCTCGAGAATAGGAGTTCATTTTTATTTATAGGGCTTTAGATTGTCTCTCTCTTGTTAGGTTACAAAGAGACTACAATGTGATGTATATTGATTGGTCCTAATGACATCAGACTAATACGCCACGAAAAATGGATTGGTCCTCTGTTGAATGTGATCGGGCGCATACTACTTCCTCTCTCATTCGTGCAGCTGGTACCTGAAGAAATGGACTGCCAAGGCCTCTTAGGGCTGTTAGCATCTTCCCTGGCCAGCAATGACTATTTCCTTGTATACATGCATATATAAATGTCAAATGAGAAGTTAGCATTTGAAGTTAGATAACCTCTTTTGGAAATATATTTTCTTTCACACAATTTACAGATCAAACTTGTGTTCTTTATGTCCTCATATTTCCAGTCTGCTTGTTTGCAGAAACCATACAAGCAAATCGAATATTCAATTTGTATTTTTTCTCCTTTTTGCAGAGAAATTGGTTGTTGGTCTAACTCGTTTGTCATGGGAAAGGGTGGATGTAAGCTTTCACAGCAGCAAGCAGAGGTTTGCTGCACATAGCGTAATTCAGGTATCCCTCCCACAGCCGTCTATTAAAGGCTTTATTGATATGGGGACATTTACATACATACATACCACACAATTCTTATGAATTTACATAGCTAACATCTAAACTTGGTTTCATTTGAGTGAGCTTTATGGTGATTTTGTTGTTTCATAAAGTTAAAAAAAAAAAAAAATTTGTTCGGGTATACTGCTTTTCTAAGAAGTTTTTTCGCAACACTTCTTTTACTCGTTTTGGATTTTACTTTCTGCTTGGCTTTAGAACACTGCTTTAATAAAACAGTTTTTAAACAAAATTTTAGAAAAGTAAAAGCGTAACCAAACAAGCCCTTGAATTTTTACATTTATAACACTTATCACATTCAAAATATCACCATTACTAACTTTTTAAAAGTGAGATATATCTTTCCATACATAGGTATGATGGCATTATGTAAATATCAAAGTTTAGGTGTTTGATATGTCGGAGGCATGTATGTAAATCTGTCTTATTTGATATCATAAGAATGATCAATTTTATTGATGTTTACCTCTTATAATCTTTCTGACTTTGAGCAGGTGAAAGATGCCTTGATGCACTCAGAAGGTGCTGATGTTATACAGCATATGATTGATCATTTCCTTATTTGAGGTCAGAATCTGCTCTTTATTTCGGGTTCTGATATTTGAAGAATTTATACTGCCTAATAGCATCTCCAACGTCTTAACAGTATTACTCCGTCAGGGCCTTGGGGGGGGGGTAGGGTTAGTTCTCTATTCGTCGGTAGTCCTGCTAATTTATTTATTTATTCTTTCTTATTATTATTAGTTTTTTAAAAAAATTTCCACCTTTGTGCATGCCCACAAGCAAATGAACATCTTATTGTATTGGATTAAAGAGTCAAAACCTTATTGATTAGAGTTACGAATTATTGGAGGCTATGTAATAAAACTAATTGTAATGAAGAAATCATATTGTGCATGCGCGTGTGCGTTTAAACAATGTTTATGTACTTATTTATTTGAAATTTTGGTCTTTGCCCATAGATTTATACAATTATTTACTAATAATTTAATATAAAATTTAATTACTCAATTAAATTTTTAATATATTTGTTAATTTATATAAAAAATTAAATACAAATTAAATACCTAAATTTATGTGAAAACTATTTACTGCTTGACTGTTTTAGTATTTAAAATTAATATAATCAAGTTAAATATAAATTAAATATGAACATTAACGAATTTAAATATGTATATAAATATGAGCTTGGCTCAATCTCAAAGGAATGAGGTGAGGTGCGGTCTCTCAAGGCAAACAATTATATTAATTAATTTTCAAAATTTAACAATTAAATCTAAATTTAAGAATTTTATCATTTTACTTGGAGTTAATTTGTGCTTGCAATCAAACAGCCCCTTTAAAGCTAATATTAGGTTTTTTGTTTTTTTTTAATAATTATCTAAAAACAAGAGAATAAGGAGGAAAAGCTATATTTTTTTAATTTATTTTTATTGTGTTGTAAATGATATTCAAAAGCATGAGAATAGGGATGGTTTATGGCCACTGAATATCATTTTAGGAAGATAATCAAATAAGCCAAATCATGACTTCACAAATAATAACAAATTAAATCTTATTAAATGTAGAATTTGGGCACTAATGTAAAAAAAAGTAATGATAATAAAATAAAATCATAACACAACTAACATCAACCAACAATCTTATAAAAAATACACTTTTCAGCGCATGAAAAAAGATAATTTAATCATTTTCCTCCCAAATAAAACTATTAAAAGAAAAGTAAAAGAAGTTTGAAATACTACCTGTGCCAATAATACAAATACAAATTTACATACATACACAAACCAATAAATTGTGCTCCTACTACATTGCACAACATAAATTTAGATAAAAAAGGAAAAATAATTCGTTCTACACATCGATAAATGTAGAAATAACAGGCAAATTGTCCCAGGCTGATTCAAACCGGATGGATGATGTAAGAGGCTTGGGAGAGGAATTATCTATTAGGTAGGGCACAATGTATTTCTTCATATCGTTCCGTAGAATTCCTAGATGACTTCCAGGTACACTGACAAATTTAACTCTACCAGCTTCATCCAAAGCTCTCAAACCAATCCAGTCTTCTATGTAAAGCGTGGTCTACAGTGTCATATGAAACATTTCTATTTTTAAAAAATTTACATATATATCAGATAATTCATATCTAACATCTAAATTTTGATATTTAGATGCACAACACTTCAGTGCCGCAATCCATCAAAACTGATGCATGAAATATATATTTCACTGCAAAAATGGTTGAAATAATGATGGCATTGTTTGATGTCATGTTAAAATTTAGGTGTTAGATATGTAAGTTACATATATATATAACATTTTAGTAACCTATGCATAAAAAAGTATAATTCATTATAAAAAACATTATGGTTGTGGCTTTTTAAAATTATGTTAAAAGAATTTAGTCTTATCATTGTAAACAATAAATTTTAGGTGTTAGATACGTCAATACATCAGAATAGTGTGGTACGTAAAGATAGATACCTCTTGTGGCGATAGAACTGGACTCAAGGCACCATTGGGGTAATAGCCAAACCAAGATGTCTCTCTAGGAATCAGAACATTGTCTTGCTCACTCTGACAGGAAAAAATTATGAGCAAAATAGCAAAAGTTTATATGAACAAAAACTTAGCAGCAGAGTAAATAGAAGGAATATGCAATAAATACCATTATGAGAACTAAAGTCTTCAATCTACTGAATCTTTCTTTATAAGTGGCATTCCTCTCATCTGGTTTTTCGTTGTTGAGCTTTGGAAGGAAGCGGCATTTTTCCAGATAATCAGATATATCCTGAAGATAACAAAAATGGATCAGATTTCAAGCTGCAACAGAGTTTTTACAGAGAACAGGACATGTTGGGAGAATAAGAAGGGATATCAATAACTGAACAATGACAATCTCTGAAAAATATTTTCATTGCTTGTTTTAGGAAATTAATATTAAATTTAAAAAATTGCAAACATGCCACACAAGTCTTATGCATTTACATATGTAACACCCAAAGTTTGATATTTACACTTGAAACATCTTGGAGTCATAAACCTATGCATAAAAGGTGTATTTCATTTTTAAAAGAGAGTAATGGTGGTATTTTTTATGTGATATTAAAGATTTGAGTGGTGCATGAAAATTTGAATGTTTAAAACTCAAAAGAATTATGTGGTATGTAGGTAAGTGCCCCTATTAAATTCTATAGAAAAATACTGTTTGGGGTTAGTTTGCTTGAGTGCTACAAGTATATGTAACAGCCCAATTCTATGATTGATATAGAGAACTAGTTTTCTCGATATTAAAAAAACAATCTGTTGCGTTTCAGTTGAGGGATGGTCGTCACAAAACAACATCTCTGAAGGAGGTTGGGAGTTTGAAGCAGAAGCATGATTGTGCTTGATAAGTGCCCAGTGAGTTGAACCGCTAATGAGTCAAGTTTGAACCAAATNATGTAGGTAAATGCCCCTATTAAATTCTATAGAAAAATACTATTTGGGGTTAGTTTGCTTGAGTGCTACAGGTATATGTAACAGCCCAAAACTATGATTGATATAGAGAACTAGTTTTCTCGATATAAAAAAAAACAATCTGTTGTGTCTCAGTTGAGGGATGGTCATCACAAAACAACATCTCTGAAGGAGGTTGGGAGTTTGAATCAGAAGCATGATTGTGCTTGATAAGTGCCTGGTGAGTTGAACCGATAATGAGTCAAGTTTGAACCAAACCCTACTTAACTCATTAGTTTGTCAACCCCCTGATTTAAAAACTTTAATATTAAATACACTTAAAATACATTAAAACTCAAGTTTTTATGCATAAAATTATTTAAAAAATAAATAAATTATATATCTTTATTTTATCNCCCCTGATTTAAAAACTTTAATATTAAATACACTTAAAATACATTAAAACTCAAGTTTTTATGCATAAAATTTTTTTTTAAAAAAAATAAATTATATATCTTTATTTTATAACAAATAATATTCAAAAGCCCCAAAAAAAGTAATGCTTACTGTAGGAATTTTGAGATAACCACTTGGAGCAAGGTGTTCCTGCATTTCAAAAGTTCAAAATTAAGAATAACCAACACATATGGAATGCCTAGAAAAATCATCATGAGAAAAATTACATATAAATTTTCAGTGATCAAACTGTGTTTATAGCAGGCTAGAAAAATTGCAAGAGACAAACCTGCAAATNAATTTTGAGATAACCACTTGGAGCAAGGTGTTCCTGCATTTCAAAAGTTCAAAATTAAGAATAACCAACACAAATGGAATGCATAGAAAAATCATCATGAGAAAAGTTACATCATAAATTTTCAGTGATCAAACTGTATTTATAGCAGGCTAGAAAAATTGCAAGAGACAAACCTGCAAAAAATCAGAGTATATCTTTGTCTTAATGAGTTCATCCGCAATTATGCAGAAAATTCCTGACTGCAAATGAGAAACATTGCTAAATTAATTTTACATTTTGTTATAGAAAGGCAAACACATCTGCAATTTTACNATGCAGAAAATTCCTGACTGCAAATGAGAAACATTGCTAAATTAATTTTACATTTTGTAGAAAATTATAGAAAGGCAAACACATCTACAATTTTACATATATATATATATATATCACTTGGAGCAAAAAGAGTAATTACCCCACAAAGTGGCACAGAAGCAGTACCAGCATGAGGGCCGCCCAGCGAGACGAAATTGTTAACCTGTTAAGACATGTCATATTTCCAAACGAATGATATGATTAATCAAATGTTGACATTATTAAATAAAAATAGGGGAAAAACAGATAAAAAGAAGAAAACAAACAAATCGTATACCATGCATCGAACTTAATACNATGCAGAAAATTCCTGACTGCAAATGAGAAACATTGCTAAATTAATTTTACATTTTGTAGAAAATTATAGAAGGGCAAACACATCTACAATTTTACAGATATATATATCACTCGGAGCAAAAAGAGTAATTACCCCACAAAGTGGCACAGAAGCCGTACCAGCATGAGGGCCACCCAGCGAGACGAAATTGTTAACCTGTTGAGACGTGTCATATTTCCAACCGAATGATATGATTACTCGAATGTTGACATTATTAAATAAAAATAGGAGAAAAACAGATAAAAAGAAGAAAACAATCAAATTGTATAGAATGAAAATATGAGAAGGTTCAGCTATACCAATAGGTACACCTGGCATTATTAGACATCTTATCTACAAAGCGAGAACAGGAAGCTTCTACATATGGCATGATGCCTATCCCCAAAATTATGTAAATTTTGCATATTTGTCCAACTATGCAAAATTTCAGTTAAATTAGCATATGCTTTACAAAAAAATATTTCTAGTTTCAAACTTCACATCACAATTCAAAATTTGTTTTGCAGAATTGATACACCTATTGTTGTGGATACATATTTTAAATAACATGAATTAAAAAATAACAAGCTTAACTTGATTTTTTTTCTTCTCTACATACTGCTGACTGAAATGAGATTAACCATTATTAACACGCTCTTCTCTAGCTACCAATTTGTATCGGCTTAAATGTTGTTTTCTGAATCCATACTTGAGTCGTGCACAAGGAACTTTGGCAATTTTTTTTAGGTGGAGTGACTGCAAGTGTCTGTAAAATTATTGTAGGAAAAACTACAAAAATTTATAATATAATTTGTTTAAAATATAGATTAGGATCATAAAATCTTAGATTAATAAACTATAAAATGCAATTGCACTGACGAAATGCAAGATGAAGAGTTTGATCAGGAAAGACTGTTCTAAACAGCAAAACGTTTTTAAGCCCATGAAACAAATTTTTTTTGCCAAAAATCAGTGTGGTTGCAGTTTAAAAGGAAGTTTAGTAAAAATTGTCTCAAATATAACCTTGATGTTCAACTTTGATGAACATAGAAAATACTACATTTTAGCAACTGGTCCATCTTACATAGATATGGATATTGCAAGTTAGATTGCAGCACAGGTAAAAATACAGTGAAATCACTTATCTATAATACTTGGTCGCAAACTGTTTATAAGGTAGTACTTTCCAGATCCTGTCATTACATTAGATAAGGAGAAATTTACATACCTAGCACACAATTCTTATGTGTTTAAATATCTGACACCGAAAATTTCATGTTTACAAATATAGTACTTAGATATTTTAAACCTATGCATAAAAAGGTGTATTCACTTTTAAAAAGCGGTAATAGTACTATTTTTTATGTGATTAAATATTTGAGTGCTATGCGTGTAAATATGAAAGTTTAGGTGTGAGAGTTGTAAATACATAAGAATTGTGTGCTATAGATGTAAATGCCCCTTAGATAAACCAACATAGTGCTAAACTTAACAAAAGAAATAGTGGCCAAAAGGGCTAGCCCGGCCTGACGAAATCCATTATTAGGAGGCATAAATGTTATTGTTCCACTGCCTAGTCCAAAGCAACATAGAAATAATAATTACTTAAAACATATTCGTATTTGATTTTAATTTATTGCATCATATTCTTTTACTCAGCTAACCAAATTATGAATTTTTCTCACAAATCCTCCCCAAAAGCTGAAGTAATGCAGATCTTCCCATTGAATGCCTCTACATAGAGAGCGATCACATTTCTTTTACACATGGAAATGCAAAATTGAACCCACGAGTTAAATTTGTAAAGCATATTCCATGTCTACTTATTAATTGAGTCTGGAACAAAGTTACTTATCATCTTCATTAAAATTGTTCCAATTATTTGTGGCCAAATTTATGATTGCTTGCTCCTTAAGTACTTCCTGCTAAGTGTTGCATGAGGTGTAAAACATAATTTGCGCAGTTTCCTTTTTTTTTTTTTTTTGTGTGGGTGCACATATCCTATNGTTTTTTTTTTTTTTTTTTTTTGTGTGGGTGCACATATCCTATCCATGTTGCACTTACTCCATCCACGTTCCATCCTGATCATCTTTCAAGAACTATTATTATACATAATACCTACCTAATTCCTATGTATTTACATATCTAACAGATAAACTTTACTTTTTTTACATCTATACCAAGTAAATCTTTATATCACATCAAAAATACCACTACTTTAACTTTAAGAAAAGTGAAATACACCATTTTATGCATATGTGAGGTGGCATATAAATGTAAAAAATTAAACTTAGGTGTTGGATATGTAAATACATATGAATAAAGTGGTATGTACATAAATCTTTCGTATTTATATTTACAGGGAGCAAAATTCAGTTTACAGTCTATGTTGACGTTACTAAATATAAATATATAAATATATAAATATATAAATATAT
>JXCR01131180.1:0-21927 GCA_002079205.1 Phalaenopsis hybrid cultivar | reverse complement strand
AAGTTAGAAGGATGCAAGCTCTATCAAAATTCATGTCTAAAACCGAGAGGGTCAAAAATGTCGGACTCAACAAGCCGAAATATGGCCGAGTTACAACGCCTTGCTTCACTCAACAAGCCATAAAAAAGGTTGTAGTGAAGGAGCAAGCTTTTCCTACTCAACAAGTCATAAAAAACAATCACAACAGGAAAGCGCCTACCATGTTAGTCTGATGACAGGAATTGTTTAGTTCCTAAGCTCATTCAATTTGACAAGTCAAATCTTCCAAACCTAAAAGACTTTTTCGACAAGTTAATAGATAAAGAAAAACCCCTCAGTCTATAAATTGAAGCTTCATACGCTAAAAAATTGGTATTGTCGGATCTAACATCTACGCAAAAAAAAAAAAAGATAAAAACTTATGCTAAACCAAAGCTTGGAAGTGTGGAAGAATTCGGAGTTGGTTTCGCCAGAAAAGCTTAGGAGGCGACGGAGACAACGAAAGGAAGCAAAAGGAAACGAGGACGATGGCTCGTAATCCTTTGGTGTCGCTATGACCGACACTAATAAGTAAGATTAGTGTCGACCATAACCAACGCTAATCCGAAGCTAGAGCGTCAGATTAGCGACTTTCGCTCGACACAACTCGCTTGAGTAGTTTCATCTGGAGGTGGAAACGCTGGGCGACACTAATGGACGCTAATCAGTCTCTAATTTTTTGTCAGAAATATTTTTGAACCTAATTTACAGTTTTTTAGTAGTGATCGTTTAGGGAAACAAAGTACCACTCAGAAAATGTTAGTTTGCAAGCTAAATCTTTTGTACAATTACATTGAAGGCCTATTGCGTCTTTTAAGATCGCAGGTTAGGCTTATATTTTTTACTCTTTGACCGCAATGTCTCACGACACTGGTTAGCTCGTCTCTTAGGAAAACTGGGAAGGATGACATCCTCCGGTGCCCCCGAAAAGGGGTTGATGTCGGGAGGCTGCCAGATTTTTGGGTGAATTTTGGACTTGTAAATAAGAATTTTTTGGAATTTTTTTAGCTTGCAAAATAAAAATAATATGTAAATACTTTGAAATTCTAAAAATTCGAAATTTGAACTTTTAAAATATAGGCTCTTATGATTTTAAAAAATATTTAAAGTCTTGGGCTTTCGAAATATAAACTATTTAGGCTTGAAATTGTTTTAAAATCTGAGCTTTTAAATATTTAGGTGCTTAAGGTTTTAAAAGTTCTAAAATTTTGGGCTATTAAAAATATAAATTTTAAAGTTTAAAATATTAAGATTACGATTTTAAAACTTTGAGCTCATAAATTTGAAATATTTTAAAAGATTAAGCTTTTCATACTTAAACTCTTATAGCTTGTAAATCAATTCAAAATTGAATTGTTCAGACTTAGAGGGTCTTAGGGGGGAGTGAAGCATAATTCAAATATGAGGCATTATTAATAAATTTTGAAATTTATTGCCCCATTAACGGATTCACAAAACTCATGATAGCGAACATAAGGCAGGCCCTCCCAAAGCCAGAAAATGTAACATTGCATGAGATAATTTCCAAATAAAAACTTATAAATTCAAAATAGCTAAAGGTTTTAAAGTCTATAAACTTCATGTTATTCATATGTCAAATGCAATAATTTGGAAAATATGAAAATATTTTGAGACTCAATTTGTACTCTCTCAAATTGCGTATAGATAAGGATCTGATAGTGATTTCAAAATCTCTTGTTCAAAATTGTAAATCATACCTTCAAGTCTCCAAATTCTTTAAGCTATTCAAATATATAAATTAAACGTTTGCATGTGCTCCAACCAAGACATTGAATATTTAAATTCAGGGTTTGAAAATACTACGTTGTCTAGTCGATCTGCCTTATCTACAGGGCAGAGGGTTGTAAGCCCCACCCCACTAGTTCGATCATCTTCGCAAAAGCTAGAGTTGACGAGTCTAGTAAATCTCAATAAATATCCAAATCTGGAAATAAGTTTACAAGTCCAAACCACCAAACTAGTATGATCCTCCACCTTATAAGGACAAGAGTCGACATGACATATTTTGAAAAGCTTATTGCCCCCTTTAAATATAAAAGTTTAAAATACTTAATACCCCAATGATAGTTGTATTGATTGAAGATTTCAACTGTAACGATAAATCTCTTAAATCAAGATTTGCAAAATAATAAATTAAAACTCAAGTTAAAATTAATCGCTCAAGTCTTAAAGCAAATCTCATTTACTTTCCGCAACAGTTTGTCGAGTGTGACAAATTTGTACTTCAACTCACAAAGAGCTAATGCCATATTAAATATATTTATATATTCATAATCAAAGTAATCGCATGTCAATAAGGAAGTAGTCTGAATCCTTTGTCTGCATGATTCTGCAGGCAAATGATACCACAAAATAGCGGTTATGATCAGAGTCCTCTAACAGGTGGTTGCTGTCAAATGACACCATTATATTATGATCATGGTCGCATCACATATGTTTCAGAACAACATTCTACTCTTTCAATCGTGAATCATAAGAGTACAATTGATTAGCACAAAACTTTATGTTAGCTAAGGTTGACTTAAGTATGTCCCCTTAGACAAATATCCACCCAAGATCTACATGGATACCGTGGACGGCACAAACCATGGTTGCTGACAAGGACTCTTTAGTCAGGTTGGGTCGACTATCTCTGACTATGTATATCAGGAACCACGACGATCCGGATGACTGAACCATGAGATCCGTTTTAAGCTTCAAGTGATGAACTTTACAATCTGAAATTTTAAGTTTGTTGTTATTATATGTTCTATATTCAATTCTTAATAAGTAGCCTTAATCAAAAGTGTTTTCCTCTTATCGGGACGGGTAATTAACCGTAGGGACTTATGCCTATGGGAAACCTCAAAGCTCAAATCAAAAAGTCCTCGCAAAATTAGGGTGAAACCTCTAGGTAGTGTCTTATCTACAATACAACTTGTCTTCTGAAAATTCAACCATCCAAAGCTCTCTCAAAACAAAAAATAAAAATAAAAATAAAAATAAATGTAGAGAGTTGTCTTGGGGAGAGGTCATAAATTTTTGGATCCCACAGTCTATACTTATTATTTTTACACAATCAAATTTGAAGGATAGACATAGAAAAAACTTATGTCAATGAATTCATGTGATAACTAAGCAAAATCTATTGTTAGAAATAGCTATGTAATGTATTGAGTAAATAGCAAAATAAACCAAGATTTAAAAAAGCCAGAAATTCTACTCCATGCATCGAACTTAATACCAATATGTTTGAATTGCAACATTAAAAATAGTAAAAAAGGAATAGCTTGTTATGCGGACATCCATTAGAGTAAGACCAATGTTATTTCCATGATATTGTGCAGACTCCACTTCAAACATAAAAGGTTCTCTGAAATTGAGAAAGAAAAACTTTCCACAATGGTTTGTTTATCAATCAAAAGGAAAAAGACCCCATGTCGTGAGATAAAACATGGCCTCCAAATTTCCTACTTTCCACAGTAAAACACACGTTTTGAGGCTAAATATTATGCCATCGTTAAAGTTAATAAATCAAATAACACAAAACTCTCTCCATTGTCATGGAATAGATAAATGCAGCTTATAAATAACTAATCAAATTGGCAATATTTTTCTCTATTGAAGCATGTGATTCCATATTATAATATCATTGTTGCATGGTTGCAATTTACACAATCACTTAATTTTCATTAGTTGCCCCTTTACTCGGATAAAAATGATCATCTAGTTAAAAGAAATAATTTAAAAAAAAGTAATGGACACAGCATGACATGTCCAGTTTAGAATTTCTTACAGGCGGTGCGCCTTCACAAAACTCAACTATCCCTCGACCGATCAAGTTTCCCTGAAGGAAGATATAGAGGAAACTTTCATTAGCACCCTCAATGTATGTCAGCATCCAAAAAAAAGTAAAAACTATGAGAAGAACAAAAGAATCTTTACTTTAGAGGCTCCAGGTTAATTCCATCGGAAACAAAAAAAAATGTACAGTTGTATAAAGGCAAGTAAACAACATACTTGTCAGAAGAAGTCAAATAAGAGGTAGATTACATTATTGAAAATCAAATAAATATCAAGTGTCAGTGGCAAAAATGACTCCGTTCTTGGGGTAGGAGCAGGAATGAAGGTGTATTTCATTTTTTAAAAGCTAAAAAAATGATTTTTAGATGTGATGTGATTGAGTTGGGTGGTATAAATGTAAAAACCAAAGTGTAGGTGTTAGACATGTAAATACATAAGAACTGGGCAGTATATATGTAAACGCCTCAAAAAAATTTATAAAATTACTAATAATAACTTAATAAACTCCAGCATCCTTAAGCAAAAATACACAAGCAAATCAAATATCAACTACAGATGAAAATTATCACAGCAAAAAGTTAAAACTGTCACCTGTGAAAGGCCAACGATGTTGAAACCCCCACTTAATTCTTTCATTTCCTTGACCTGCCGACCAAAGCAATGCAATTACGCATGTTATGACAAAACTCGGAGCATGATATGGAGGTAAAGTGAATTGTTCCATATATTTTGGTTACCCTCTCGCATGCAACCTCTGTCTGTAAACATACAGGATAGCAATGCTATAAGCCTATAACTAAGAGCCAAACAAAAGTTATTAGAGCAATATCACCAGTTCACCACACTGTTTTCCAGAAACTCAACCTGTTGATCAAGTGGCATTAACCAGGAGTCCCATGAACCATTCCCAATTTCCCTGCGAAATGATCAAGAATTCGAAACATCAGCTCTATGCAGCGCTAATCAATGTCAATGAGTAAGAAACACAAACTCTTCAATTAACTGACACAATGACCCATTCCAATTCTAAAGGAGTTCTTATTCAATAAAATAGAAAGTGGAACACCCATATCTAAATTTGTTGAAGTTTCACCGACTTCTTTTACTTGATCACACGGCAGACCGATTAAATATGCTACAGTGATTATATCTTTTTGATGCCTTGCAGACTGCTCCAGAAAATTAAAATTCAAATTAAATGCCCTAACAATTCATAAAACAAGAACGAAATCCCACATTTCTAACCTGACAACTGTGGCCATAAAAATTAAAAAATCTCAGAAAACCAGAGCATACATATTTCATTCCAAATAAACGCCCAACCAGGTTAGCAATACAAAAAATGAAGAGAAGACGACAAAGATATACCCACATGCAGTAACCTTGAGAACCAGACCACTCACTTAGCAGCTCGGTAAACCGCTTAACACCCCGATTACGGCATGCATCACCAATTCCTGCTCAAAGAATCAACTAGTAAAACCCTAAACAATCAGACACGGTGGCCAATCAAACTCGACAAAGAAATCAGAAACGAACCGTGCAAGAGGATGAACGGTATCGAGGACGAGGTTGGAAGAGAGACGGAGATGATCGCGAGAATGAAGACGACCTTCAACAACAAAGCTTCCATTTCCACAGTCTTCTCCAATAAAACTGCCGCGTTCCTTACAGGAAATCTAGGGTTTTAGGCTCCTGTAAGAGGTTTTTCTCCGAGGAAAGAGGAATGGTGCACGGGACAGGAATCAGTCCCTTTCACGATAGAAATTTCCCGTTGCGTTTAGGAGGGAAGCATGGTGGGGCACCACGCCACAATTTCAGTTATTACTCAAAATAAAAAATTAAAAAATTAAAAAATTAAAAAAAAAAGTGCAAAATAAATTAATGAGTGGCACCAAGATTCAAATCCGGTTTAGAAAATTAAATTTTTTTTATAAATAAAATTGTTAATATTATTTTTTTTATAAATGTGGGACTAAATGTCAAGGCTGAAATTAGAGCTTCAATTATTATGTCATGAGTGGGCATGTAAAAATGATCAAATATTACATACTATTATTTGGAATTAATATAGTTGGTGGCAAAACAATTGCATGTTATTATTTTTCCTGTTAAGTTTAAATATGGATCCATTAAGTTTTACTTAATTTTGAAATATATCTTATTTTTTATTTAAATTTGACTGTGAAATAAATATTTAGGTTTTTTTTAATGATTATATTTAACTTATTTGAGGTTTTGTATTCTGTCCAAATATTAGTAATAACTGCAAGTTTTTGTCCATATTTATTTTTATTAGTATTCATGTATTTTATCTTAGAAAACTAATATTGAAGTCAATATCTGATTTAAATTGACCAAATTTGAATAAAGTCTTAAATTAGCATGAGTGGGTATAGATAGTGGAGTCAAATCTGATATAAATTTGTTTTATTATAATAGAGTCTGGTATGACTTTTGTTGCACCCTTAAAGATTATAGATCATTGAATTTTATATTTGCTTTAAAATAAAGTAATCATGTCATGTTTTAATATATTTAGAATAAATTTTGAATTTTTTTATTTTATTTGATTAATTCAATATTTAAATCAAAATTATGGACCGAATTTCAAAATAAAACACTCACATTCATATGTGTGTTTAATGAAGTGTGTGCCTTCGAAGTTTTATGTTTTAGACTCAAGGTTTGTTTGGGGTAGCTGCGGCTTAATAATAAGTCACTACATAGTAGTTGTCATAGCAGAAACTACTGTGGATAAGCTGACTGTCTGCTTTTTTGCAGTTTAAAAATAGTTGTGTTGCATTTGCTTTTTGGATAAATAATCATTCTTCATTTGTATGGTAATGTTGTTTGCAACAAAATTGTTCATAACAGTAAATTCTATATTTAAAATACAAATATCCAATACATAACTTTACAAAATAAAGATAAACATGTCAATCAACAGTAAGTAGCACGACTAATAAAATTTAAAAATTATATATTAAAATAATAATTAATAATATGATAATATTATTTTTTTAAATGCAGAAGGTGTATGTCACGAGTTAAGTGATTTTTCAGGAATACTCTCCATGCTTGATCACTTTTGACAGTAGAAATTGATAGCATGCCCTCAGATATAACACGAGTATAACTTGATAACATAAATAATTAATTATAATTTTATGCACATGTGAAGTCTCAGAGAACTCAGTATACAAACCAACAAATTTATCACTACAAGAAGATACCAAGCATTGTAAAAAAAAAGGTTTTTGGTTGTCTTTAATCAACGTAATATCAAGCTCATATGTGACATATGTGCATATCACCAGAAAAAGGACATCTAGAAAAACATAAAAAATTTTAGCACCGAACAAAAAACTTGGTTGCCTTCATTAGAATTTCACATATGACACCAACTAATAGTAGCATACATGTCATGCAGATGAATCAATAAGGTCAAACATCTCATCCCAGGGCTTCAAACCCACTAGAAGAAAAAAAAAAGAAGTGCAAAAGAAAAAAAATACATACAAACTATGTAAAAAACCAACTCAGTAAATATCAAATACAAAATAAATATAAATTGTATAAAATACTGATACAATAAATCGTGAATGTCTTCAATAACCATTATAATTAATAATATGCTTAAAACTAACATTCCCACCAACTACCCTCCAACTATCACATATGTAATTTGTTTCCTCAACTCTGTCATCTCACTCGCTCTTTCTCCATTTTTAGTGCAGGTACCAAGAACATCATTTTCAGTATGAGATAAAGATTGTCCAAGACGGTAATCACATGCCTCAGCAGAGACACGTTCATGATTTTGTCCGCCAAAAGGAAGTTGTTGTCATTGCTGAAAAGATGTTGAATATAATTGTGGAAAATCATTACGACAACTATATCTGTTTAGGAAATGGGTAAGATGACATATTGCAAAGTATAACTCATTTCTCCTTATAAACACCAAAAGTCCTCTAAATGACACCGTACAAGGATGAATGTCTTTTATAGAATAAATAATATATCATATATAATACAACCTATTTTAGAACTTAATATCAAGTATTTAACAAGTGACAAATGACTTGGCTCGTGAACATAAATGAACAAGTTCAAATATATTCATGTTTAGTTTATTTAAACTTTGAGCTTTTAAAAATTATTCAAGCTTATTTATTTATTTATTTATTTGAATGAATATGATCAAGTCTTAATCAAGCCCAATTCGAGTAATTTATCAAATGCATTGGCTCATTTATAACTCTAAGAAGATGTAGCTTGTTTTTTTGGAGTTTTGTTTTCTTCTGAACTGATACGCAAGGAACAGTATAATCTAGCAATAAAAAGTCGGTCAGGAGGGGCTCTCATATTAGTCATAGGCCACTTTAGTTTTGGATGCATGCCAAATAAATCTTAATTCGGACTCAAATAAATCAGTTGTTTTTAATGAATTAAATAATGAGTTATTCATCATTTTAGATAGTATAGTTTATGCCATCATTAAGGAAACACTTGCTCCGCGCTGAATATAATTACAGAAAAATTATATATGTAGGGTTATAAAATAGTCAAAACATTACCGAGCCCATACTTTGTTCAGGTTTGAACATGTTCAAATTAGCTCATAATCGGCTTTATCTTGAGCTTCTTAATTTTATATAGTTGATTTATTTCAATTTATTTCGATAGGAATAAACTATTTATTCTAAAATATTTTCAAAAAACTGAAATTTTGAATTACTTCCTGCCGCACACTACAGAAAAAGTATTCAAATCCGGCAAAAAACTGACGGCTTTTTATTCGTCAGAACGGTTTTCTAAAGAGTACACTAACTTACAGATTTCCTGCAGAATAAACCCTCGGTATTTGGCAAGAACCAATTTCAACATACTATAAAAGTCAACCGATCAATTTATCTATTGAATCTTGTCATATGATAAACCGAAAAGCTATTTGGTTCGAAACATTTACATGCCGTTTTTCTCATCTTAAAAATTTGACGACCCTTTGATATTATCCGATGGTATGCATGTCGATTACTAAGCTATTAGTAATCGTCGGTTAGGTGTTGTTGGAAAGCCATCAGAAACGACCTATTTTATCGGACCGAACGGCTTTTTTTCCTTTTATCACGCTCGCTCCTCGACCTTGACGCCAAAACCTCTTGCATTTTCAGTATTGTTAACCATTTTGCATGTTTTTCTATTTAAATCAAATGTGAGTTCCATTCACACTTCCCTTTAGATTTTCATTCAATTCATACTATTACTTATTGTGCATTAGGAAAAGATGAAATTTTGCACGCCTGTAACCGTTAGTCCGAACTCCTCGACTTCGAACCTTCTCCCATGCATTGATACAAATCGAAATCATTTATCCGTTAATTATTTTTGGCTTTGCTTTCTAAACATAGAAAATTGATTCTTTGGTTTTATTCATAATTTTTGCTTTTATGTGAGATTTTTTAGGGAGGTAATGGGAATTTATTGTCAACGCCTAACTAAAATTTTGATTATATATATATTTTTATTTTTGGATAATTTATGGTTATGATTTTGCAACAGGGGATGGTTGGATTTTCTTTGATTGGGAATATAATGATTTCAACATCATATGTTAAGGGATGTCTAGCAATAGATTTAAGGTAGGATTTAGGCAGGGTTGAATTGGAATTTTGTTAGATGGTCATTTTGCACAAAATAAATCCTTCGATTCTGTAAATCTGATTTTCACGGATTTCAAATTTTTTATGTAAATCCTGGATTTATTAAATCCCACAAATCAGTGGATTTAAGTTTGCGCGCTTTGGATTTAAGGCACAGATTCATAACTGCCACGACGCAGCTTAGTAACTGTCAAATAGTTTCAATGGATTTGCAAAATTTACTAAGGCTATGTTTGGCGCAGCTGCAACTTCTCAGCTTTTCAGCTACACCCTGCGGGGAAGCTGGCTGTCTGTTTGGTGCAGCTGTGTGAAAATAACTATGGAGCAGTTGTTTCTGGAGAAATGATCATGCTACCCCTGTTTGGTAAAACATTTTAAAACAGAATTCTGACAGTGACATTTTTTATACTTCTAAAGCAAAATTTCACTTCTAAACAGTTCAAAAATTTAGATGCCTAACTAACCAAACAATGAGTACCGAAAGTGATAAAGAAAAGGGGAAAAACCACAATTCATAAAAACTATAGCCAAATTTTCGTAAATTCTTTTTAATAGATCCTTTTTTATTCATTACATCTTTTGTTCATGATATTTCTCCTTCAATAATAACCAATGTAAACCAACAATCAAATCTTGTGATTGTCATCGTGCTCAAAATAAAGAAAAGATTCCAACATGGTTTGAAAATAAGCAAAAATTTGTCTAAACCAAATTTGGCCATTTTTATTGGCTTTGGCAGGCCTCACAATTTTCACCCAGCAATTCTAATAAAAAATGATATTAACTCTCTAGAAATAGTAAGAAGCTTCTCTCGTCACTAAATACTAGACGACATAGGATTGCATACAACTCCATTTTCAATAGTGAAGTGAGGAACTTGTAATCTCTAATAATATAACAAACCATATTTCAGTATCTAGAGAAATCACAGTGATGAACTCAACCAAACTGAAAAAGGGAAATCGATTTAGAGAAATCATAGTGATGAACTCAACGAAGAAACGAAGAAATAAAAATATCACAAAAGATCGTACTCTTCTTTAATTCATTTATTGAGATTGAGAGACTTCGTTGAGAGATCCTTCGCAAATTGAGAAAGGAGCAGGCTGTAAGGAGGAGAAATGTGGGAGTTTCGGAGGTCTTCCTACCTTGCAAATCGATCAGAGCAGGAGAGGGAAGAGAAGTGGATCGAGTGAGGGTGATGAACAGTAGGGGAGAGGACATCACTGTTGCAATCCGATAAATTGTCGAATGTGCATTCGATGGCTCGTTGTGGAAACAGGGCGTCGTCGTCTTCCACGGTTAGGGCAAGGATTTGTTTCGGATGGGGGAACGCGAAGAAGAGGGCACGAAGGTAAAAAGTAAGAAGGCGAAGCTAGGCGGGTCTCTGGGCGCTTTCCGCGATCGGGTAATATCGTGGCATGCCGCAGTGGCAACGCCGCCCCAAACGACCGAAAAATGCGGCCCGGTGCTCGTCGCGGTCTTAGCGCCACCCCAAACAGAGCCTAAATCTATTGCAAGATAGTTTTTCGGATTTAACCTATTCAGAATTTAGTAAATACGAATTTATGAGATTTACTAAATCCTAACAACTTAAATCTCTTATGTTGTCGGACAACACTTCAGAAATGTTAGCAAATAAATATATATAAATGTTTTATATCATCATTTATGTAGATCAATGGTTAAAAATTTCTTATGTATATGAGAAGCAATATATGCATATCACAAGTTAAGATTTTTTACATGGGATGTGAATCAATTTTGTGTGCTCTTGTTATTGTGTTATTTGATGCATAGGTTTTCATAAATTGATTTGGGCATTAGTTTCTTAATCAATTGATTTAAATTTATAATAAATGATGAATTTGGTAAATGATTGTTTTGTCCTTACCCTTAACTTCTTAAGCTTTCCCATCTTATTTTCCCTCGTTCATCATTTAGGTGAGGAGAGAAAAAGAGAAAATTTGACAAAGGATAGAAAGCTGTGATTTTGAAGTTCTAGAGGTTCTTTAAATAATTAGAACTAGTTGGAAGATTTGCTCTCCAACATCATATTACAATGATTAGGATATATTGCATTATCACTCACACCCTCGATTGAATGTTTTTCTATGTTCTTAACAATTATCTACTAACAAATTTCTATTAAGTGGTTACCTATGCACATGGAGGTAGATTTTGCCATTCACTCTTATAATGATATAATTATGCATGATCATATGTTAGTAGACTACATAATGTTGGCGAACAAATTAGGCATGATGCATATAAGCTAGTCTAAAATTTCAAGGAGTTAGAAGTTGTGGGAGTAAAATTAAATCTTTGGTGTAAGCTTTTCACAAAATGATCTTTTATATTTTACTTATTCCAGAAGCCTCAAAGTTTGGCTTACAATTTCTTAAATTTGCTTTGAGATTGAATAATGTTCACCTTAAATTTCCTGAACGATAGGAAGAAGGAACTTCTTCTCATCACTTTCTATGATCATGTATGAGTCATATGATGCACAAATTGTGGCTTGTGATGGATGTTTTTGGCTCACTGCTCAGAGCCTAGGATTCTACTGAATATCAGAGAAAAAGCGAGCAGGCGAAGCCCCATCTGTGCTCCGACTACGGGGGTATGAGGGCCTCCAAACACATTAGTAGAGCGCTCCTACATACAAAGATAAAAAGGGGGTGGTGAGAATTAATTTAAACAGTTGATCTTATTGTAAAATAAATATATGGTTATAAATTTAAGAGGAGACTGGTAAGAATTTGTAATTGTAATGAATCATCCATTATCGAATTACACGCACGTAGTCACAATCGGGCGTCGAGCCAATAAAAATAGATCGAAAATCCAAATGATTCGGATAATTTAGATGATTCACTATTTTACAATTTATATAATTATTGAAGTTCATCTTATCTACCCTCCAAACTTTGCTTAATGATTTTTTTTTTTTTTTGCTAAATATTTCTCAAAATCTTTTGGAAAAAATTTCACTGCATTACAAACATGCCACTGTCTAGGTATTTACATATATAATTCCGAAATGAAAAAAGAGACTCGACTAGTGCTCTAGTTACTTATTTACATATCAAACACCTAAACTTATTTTTTTTTACAAATATAACACCGAAATAATTTTTCAAAATAAGTAAATTTAGCATTTTTAGTACATAATAATACAAAACTAATAATAAAATATTTATATTTAATTATTTAATTATTTCGAGCCAAAACGAGGAACACTAATAAATAAATTTTGTGTGTGTTTGATTTGTTTATAAATTAAGCTAACAAAATTAGTTTATGTCACACTAGCTTGTTTCACGAACGAAAAAAACACGAACTATTTAACAAGTTGAATATAAGTTGTTTGTGAACGATAAACTTTTTTACAGCCCTAATATCAGATATGCATATACAACTTTTAAAAATTTTAGTGAAAATTATTTAACTTTATTTCTCTCTTCTTTTATATTGAATTCATAGTTATAAATACTAAAAGGCAAATTTACATGCCTAACTCACAAATCTTATGAATTTACTTATCTAACATCTATAGTTTGATATGTATAGTTATAAAGTCTTAATTCTACAAATCTATATAAGACAAGTATATTTATTTTATAATAAAAAAAAATGATAATTTTAATGTGATACTAAAAACATAAATGTCATGAAAGTAAATATTAAAGTTTACAAGACAGTAATGTAATAAGTGTTCGGTCAATTGGAGAAAAATTTGTGTACGTAAGACGTACGCAACATTGTGTATGTTAAAGGAGGTTATACAGAGGGTATTCGAGGGTTATATCCGCGTGATATCCCTTTGCAAATTCCATAACCTATAACCTATAAATATATGAAAACAGAAGCACATAACTTTTTAGGTTACATAAAGATTACATGAGCTATAACTCGGATATAATCTCCCAATATTGGAGATATAACACAGATATAACCCTTCAATATTCTCTGTATAACATCTTGACATACGCAGCATTGTGTACGTCTTACGCAAATTTTTCTCGGTCAATTGACGGTCGTCTTAGGCCAGAACTATCGAACCGGTGTGGACTGGGGCCCGCGCCGAACGAAATTCAGGCAGCACGTACGTGAACCGGGCCGGCCACAGATTGGAAGAAGTCAATCGCATCTTATATTTTTCTCCCATTTCACTTTTAAAACCATCAAAAGTTTAAATTTGGACATCGTTGGATTGAAGAAAAAGCCCACGGCCATAAATAGACCCACGGAGTCACCGTTGACAATGACCAAAAGGCAGTCGCGCGACCGCTTGGTTGTTAGTTGGTGAGACATTAAATACGTCTTCACCTCACTCATTATTTTTGTGTCCTGCATGCCGCCTCGGGATCCAGTCAGCACAGTAACAAAGAAATAAAATTTTTGCTGTAGCACTCCAAAAATAGTATCTAGTAAAAGAGAATGTGGCCAATTTTCGTGCATATATGTGTATGTATACAATACTTAATTACTTTTCATTTACTTATTAATATGCATTTAAAATGTTTGAAAATGTTTAGGCACGCCATATTTGTTTATTTTATTGGTTATTGCATTGTGATTGGCAAACAGCTTGATAATCATGCCTCTAATAGGCTCATGTATCCTAACATTATGTTGTATTTTGATGAAAGTCGGGGTATTATAATAATGTCTCGACAAGTAATTAATTTATTAGGATTATTAAATTTTAAGCATTTTTTTTTTCTATATGATGCACAATTTAAGAAACTTAAAAGAAATTGTTCACCTGTCCAGCTCAACCATGAACTGGTACTCAAACCAATTTGATTTATTTTCAAAATTAAAATAATTTGAATATTTTTTTTATATTGAAATAAAGAATTAAATATTTTTCTTATATATTGAAATAATGAAACTATCATTATTGTGTTATTTAAATAATATTAAAATGATTTGAATAATTTTTATATCATTTATTTCTTCTTTCAATTCAATAGAAATTGAAAGATTGAACCCTAAATTCATCCTTCTTTCAGTTCAACTTTGGGTTTAGGATTTTACAGTTATAATGACAGCCGGAATATTGGACTCATTAAGTGACAATGTGAAAATAACAATTTTGATGTAAATCTACCAGAGGCTGAGTGAAAAATTGACTGGTGTTATTTGGCGACCATTTTTTTTTTTTTATGGGACCCATAAATTAAATTCAATATAAATGAAGGACAGGAAAAAATAAACCCATGGAGGGGACCCACATGAGAATACATGACTTGATCATGGCATAAAAAAAAATAGAAATATTAATTTTATTCATTTAAAATTTTATATTTATTTGTTGGCAACATAATTTTTGAATTGAAAAAATTTTAATTTTATTTTAAGATGAATATAATATTAAAATTATACATAAAAAATGTGTCAACAAATTTTAAAGAAATCCAACAGTACATAAAATGAAGAGTATAATAAAGGCTAGTCCACAACCAAGAGATTGTGAGACCCACTTGACCGACCGAACAAATTCATGTGAGCAAAGTCAACAAAGCCGAAATTGATCGGCCCACGAGACAGACTAAAAGAGGACTAGATGACTCGAGCACGAACCATTTGAGCAAAAATGAGGGAAAATAGCATTCGATCCAACCATCACAAGAAAGTTGATCAGATACAATAGTCTACCCTCTAGTAGAGTTGATCGAAGGGAAGATCCAACTCCATAGTATCCCCAACCATCCCACAGACACCCCAAAGGCTTCTCACTAGAGATTAAGGATTGAAAACCAGGATAGATCAGTCCATCGATCAATATCGATCAAGTGCGGTCAACTGAGCTAACCTTGTCGACCCAAAGCCAACTAAACTTAGTCGATCGAGCCAAAAAGTAGCTAAATGACAAGCCTATACATGTAAAAAAATTGAAATATCATCATGCAAACCCCTTCCAAACAAGAGAAAAAAATTAAATATTATCATTGCCCCATCTCCTCTATAAATAATGAAAACATTTTATGAATAAGACAAGCTCGATTAATCTTCAGATCTCTCTCTCTCTCTCTCTCTCTCTCTCGCTCTCTCTCTCTCCCTCTCTCTCCCTCCTCTATTTGCATTCTATTCATTGGGAGTGATTCACGAATAATCTTGCATTCAACATCTTAAATGGTGTGGTAAGTGCAGATCCTGTCACAAACAAAATGAGGAGCGGCTCTGACAACATTTAGTGCAATGAAGAATTCATGGCAAAAAAGTCAAGGGTTTGAAGGATTCTGTGCCAGAGGTCATGTAACGCGCACTGAATCTGGAGAGAGATTACTAGGGTTGAAGGGTCGACACTTAATGATAGAAGAGTCCCTCTTACTTTAGAGAGGGAATATCACTCGAAATGCTTTGATAATGTTGGGTTGACACATATCAATCAGCATTAGTTCGAGCATACTGTGGCACCTTGTCAGCCCGAGAATGAATTATTGTGGAAATTTTATGAGGTCGGATCTCTAGAGCGATTCAAGATCCCATAATTGGATTCCTATAAGGGGTAGACAAATATGGTTGACCACATAGCCTCGTTTGATTTGACTGCATGTGTATGTTGAGAATCACTAATACACTAAATTGGTGTTTTTTATTTATCACGTTGAGTAAGTCGGCCATCAAGTGGTTTAACGAATTATCACTAAAAGTATTTATTAAGGCTCAACCTATAGCTGACTTCCTCACCGATTTTTTCAAGCTAAGCGAACTCAACAAAGAAGTGATGACTAACAATCATGCTTAGGTCCTACATATTGTTGAAACTCCTAATCAAACTGGGGCAGGGCTCAGTTTCACTCTTTATTTCTCTCTCTCTCTCCTTATCTACACTCTATTCCTTAATAGTGATTCATGAACGATCTTGCATTCAATATTAATATTTATGTCATATCATTATTTAAGTACTCATATCACTATTATAGTGAATAGCTTGAGTAAGTTTATACTTCAATAAAAACAAAAAAATCCTAATATTTTATAAAAAAGTTGTGCATTAAATTTTTGAAACCCAACTCAAAAAGGGATCTACTTGGCCATTAATTTTGGTTTGGTGCCATGCACTTCTTGGGCACAAGCCTCACAAAACTGAGGTGATATTACCTCTTGTGGACGTATGTGAACAAGTGTCCGGATTACCCAAAACAAGTTTAAGTTTTATGCGAATATTTTATGAGAATACTTTTTGAGAGTATTGGATTACTCCTTAAGAGTATTGTCTCTGAAAAAAAATGATAAAAATAAACATACACAAGATTTACTAATTAAATTTTAATAAAATATCCTGATCCTATTTTTCTACATTATCTTGTAATTACAATGATTTCAATTCAATAGTTTCCTTCTTAAATAATTTAATATTTTTGAAAATGGCCAATAGTATTAATATATTTTCATTTACTCTTAGCTCTCTAACATACATAGATATATAGGGGTGTAAACGAGCCGAACAAGAGCGAGCCCAGGTGCAGCTCGTGTTCGACTCGTTTATATTCCGAGCTCATAAAGTGTGTTCGTGTTTGACTCGTTTGCTTAGCGAGCTGAACATGAGTCTTTCACGAACAAAGAGTCATTTTGACAACCCTAATCACGTAGTCATAAGATATTAAGGATTGGGACAAGATTTACAATTACTGTTTATATTAAAGCATCATTTGAATCTAATTTAATATTTTTTATTATATTTTCTTAATTAACACTTTTAATTAATTATAAATCTTTGTAGCCTTGTAGTCAATTAATTTTTTAAAAATACTACTCATCAAAGATATATATATNATATATATATATATATAATATGATTAGAAAAAAATAAATATATAAATATAAATAAAAAATAAATTAACAAATTTATTTTGATCTTTTATATTTATAATTAACACACGCGTGTGCATACACACAAATATGAGTATATAATTTAAATTTATGTCATTTTAATACACACACCACCAACAAATTTTCAACATTTAGCACAAATCTCGAGGCATGACACGAATCTCGAGACTACATTTTAAGCAGAAAATATTCAAATCTTGATAAAGAGTCATCCAGAGCTCTGATTTCAGCAAACTTATGGTCAAACTGACCCGCTTGAAAAGACGGACCTAACGATATGAAAACTAGCCCAATTTGAGTCAAATCAAGCCCAAAGCAAGTCATTGAACCACACTTAGATGATTTTCGGACACATTTGAAAGATCAAAGAGTTGTCGAATATGACAAGTTTACCTTTGAATCGAGCGGCTCGACTAAAAGAATCTAAAGAGTCTAAAATCACTCAATTCTGACATCATTAAAGCACTCAAATGTCCGGCAAAAGCCGTATGATCGAGGGGAGCTCTCCGAATCGTTCGATCAAAATGATTCATATTCATGCGTTAATTGCACCCAGAACACTATAAATAAATCCTCATTCCTCTCATGAGAGGGGAGGACTGAAGTCTAGAGAGAGAGCCTTAGACCTTGAGGAGAAGTTGCAGTTCAGTATCACCGCCAATAGTTGTCGAACACCGCCGACCTCCGTCTTAGACCACCATGGATTGCAATTGACCATCACCGATCATCGTCACTGATACACAACTAACAAACTTTCATCATCTGACATGAATCTCGAGGTATGACACAAATCTCGAGATGATGTTTTAAGCATGAATTATTCAAATCTTCATAAAAAAGTCATCCAAAGCTCTGATTTCAACAAACTTATAGTCAAACTGACCGGCTTGAAGAGACAGACCTAACAATATAAAAATTAGCCCAATCCAAGTCAAATCAAGCCCAAATCGAGTCATTGAACCACACTTAGATGATTTTTGGACACATTGGAAGATCAAAAGGTTGTCAAATATGACAAGTTTATACTCGAATTCAGCGGTTCAACAAGACAAATCCAACAAGCCTAAGATCACTCAATTCTGACATCATTAAAACACTCAAATGTCCAGTAAAAACCGTATGATCGATGGAAGCTCTCTGGATCATTCGATCAAAATGAGTCATATTCCTGCATTAAGGGAGATGGTTGAGCCTGGAGAGAGAGCCTGAGACCTTAAGGAGAAACTACAGTTTAGCATCACCGTTGATCGTCATCGAACGTCACCAACATCCGTCGTAGACCACCGACTATTGCAATCGACCATTGCCGACTGTCGAAGACCATCGCTGATAGTCGTCGACCTCCGCCAACCGTCATCGATCACCACCAACTAAACATTATCAGTCAACGTTGTAATCTGAAAAATATAGTTGTCCTTTCTCGTCTGTGGGATAAGAGATTCATTTAATTATCAATCAATAGTGGATTATCGCAACTGGGTCAGAGTCCGTGTTTTTTCCATTTACGGGCTTTTCAATGTAAAAACTTTTGGACTAGTCACTGTTTTTTTTCGTTTTCATCTGAATGTGTGTAGAATTCTCGTACAACGCCAAGACGATAATGCATTACTCTACCACTGTGAATTTTTTGGCAATCATCAATTTGGCGTTGTCCGTGGGAAACAAAGTCCTGGTCGACATTGTCTTCAACTCTAAGAAGTTGCTCCCCTACTTCGTTTCCCAATGATGTATATCATCCAACTGGCTAAGAAATCTCCTTTACGTCTTGAAGATCTTCTCAGGAGCATTCTTCCAGACTAGGGGTAACCTTCACTGCAGTCTCAAAAGGTAGTTCATATCAACGTTCCAAACACGATTGTAGTGAAGTTGTCTTATCGCATCCTATTTAGACACAATACTTCACAACTTCTTCCAGGCTTGGGGGCAACCTTTACTACAATCTCGATAGTTTGTTTTTGTCAACGTCCTGGGCACCACTGTGGTAGGGAAGTCATCCCATATTTTATTCAGATCACAAGTCTTCGAGAATATATCCTGGACTGAGAGGCAATCTTCACTGCAAAAAAACACTTCCTCAGTGCCCCCTCGTCGTACTGGAGTTTCTCTTCAGCTATATCAGGAAGCTGATCTCCTTAAGGCCCAATATTTGTGTTGTTTTACAAGCTTGTATGGAAAATACCTCAGCTAGGAGAGCAAGAGATTCAAAAGCAACAACTAACAAGTTCTCAAATATTTTCTTGAGTATGACTGCAACCATATTTCCAAGAAAACATACGGTCTATTGCAACCTACACCCTAGTCTCGAGAAACGCAGAGCATATCTGACAACTTATGATGGGATTAATCGATCTCAGGAGGACTCAATTCGACCTCTTCAGTTACTGGTCGCAATAGTCAAGCAAGGGCTTTGACAAACAGCCTCAGATAGGTCAAAAATCCTTGGTGAATTTCCTTCGACCTCTTCCATAACACGTTACGGTCGTCAATCAAAAGCTTCAACCAACAACCTAGGATAGGTCAACCATCCTCAGTGGATTTCATATGACTTTGTTCATTACGAGTTAATAATGTCGAGCATCTCCGGTTATACAACTCAGAACTGGTCTTACATCCTTAATGGATTTTTTATTTCAACTATACCCCTGGAAGTTGATCCCAGGAGACAAGACTCGATGGACAACTACAATGCTCTAAAAAGTTAAGCCCCAAAAGGCACAGATACTTGAAAGACCTCAGAAGGCTATAAGCCTCAGCAGGTACCAGTTCAAGCTCTTTTAAGGCATGGGCTCTAGAGAGCACAACCTTGAAAGGCAAGAACCATAGAAGGTACGTGATTTTTCATTTTATAAAATTAGTGTGCTAACTTTAATTGCAGAATTTCATGCGGTTGAAAAGCTACAATAATCTCATAAGCAATGTTAAAGACGTACAAAGAAATACATTATTATCATCTATAAATATCACATCAAATGCTACAATAATCAACATATACTTGTACAAGAGCTACAATAAATCCACTCATCTTCAACTAGAGTCGGCATCGCTTTCCCAAAACTCCAATACTTATGATGATCGTCAAGGGGTCTCCAGATATCACCGCCACAAGCATGAAAATCTTCCCCTTAAATTGCGACAGGAAAACTACAACATTTCTTCATCACCTCTGGAATGCACAATAACGACATTAGAATCTACTGCGGAATGCACAACTTCAGCGAGAAAGAAAATCTCGTTGCTCGCCTGCTACGCAGGTTGAGGACAACTTTCACTCTGCACCACAACTTAGCACCGTAACTCGACACCACAACTCTGTGTCGCAACTCGACACAACTCTATACTGCAACTAAGCACCGCAACCGGGCACAACAACTCTGCACCACAACTCCTCACTGGAACTCTGCACCATAGCTCGGTACCACAACTTTGCACTGTAACTCGGTACAACAACTCTGCGCCGCAACTTGGTACAACTTTGTACAACTTTGCACTGCAACTCTTCATCGCAACTCTACACCACAATTCAACACCGTAACTCTGCACCGTAGCTCGGTATCACAACTCTGCATCGTAACTCGACACAGTAACTCTGCACCGCAACTCGACACAACTCTGCACCCCAGCTCTGGCCGTAACTCGACTCCGTAACTCTTTGCCACAACGCTGCATCGCAACTCTGCATCATAGCTCGGTACCACAACTCTACACCGTAACTCTACACCACAACTTGACACCGCAACTCTTTGCTGCAACTCTGCACTGCAACTCTTCATCACTGCGCAGAATAATTTTCTAAAAAATCCTGAATCAGCTGAAGACTCCACCCTTACCCCCTTTCATGACATTAGACATCCAACACATCGTGCCACTGCGATGCTTTGTCAGCACACTGTCGCAACATACTGCCACAATACATCACCGCGCTGCAACGCGCCGCCCCGACGCATCATCACAATGTGTCGTTGTGCCACACCGCTGCAATGTGTCACGAACTCACAACACACTACCGCAATGTGTCTCCGCGCCGCCGCGACGCATTGTCGCCACACATGGTCACGTCGTAAAGCGTCGCCCCGATACACTGCGGCATCGCCCGACCGCATCGCACAGCTGCGTTGCGTCGCTGCAACACCCTGCCGCGTCGCGATGCCGCTACACGTCGCTATGACGCACCACCGCACCTTTACTCTCTCCTTCAGACTCCTATTTATAGGCTCAAAAAGAGACTTGACCAATAAATGTACATTAATATGAAAATATGAAAAAATTACAAGCATTAAATGTTCATAAATAATACTAAATAAAAACTTTTCATAGTAAAAAAAAAGGTCAAATTTTTTTAATAGTCTTTTCAGAATTTGAATTCTTCTTCAAATTCCTTAATCTCTTCAAATTGCTTTTTAAAAATATTATTTATTTTGTTTATGAGAGATTCGAACTCCCCCTCTTCCACATGAAGCAAAATATACAAACCAACTAAGCTAGAGAAAAATTTCTATTTATATAAGGATAAAAATAATTCTTATACTAATTAAGATATATATATATATATATATATACATATACATAAATACTCTGGATATTGATATTTTCG